>QMIH01002113.1:63161-79065 GCA_003987875.1 Clarias batrachus
ACGAGCACATCACCCCTATCTTATCTACACTGCATTGGCTCCTGTGAAATTTTGCATAGATTGTAAAATACTACTATTGACATGTAAAGCATTAAATGATCTACAATCTGCCACGCCTACTTCGATCAAATAATGCAGTCTTCTTGAATTATGAAAACTACAGCAGTGGGTGGAGCTTTTTCTTATAAATACCCAAAGTTATGTAATAGTCTTCTAATTAATGTTCGGGACTCAGACACAGTCTCAGTGTTTAAGTCTAGGCTAAAAACCTATTTATTTAGCGCAGCATTTTTGTAAATAGATTAGCCTTAGGTAAAGGAGCAGATCTGGGGGACTCATGGATGTAGAGTATTCTGGTGAACTGGTATGTTTACATGCTGTCTTCCCCACTCTCATTGTTCACTCAGGTTTGTTGAAGGTGAAGTGATTGGTCGCTTTACAACTCTGGGAGCCCTTATGACTGTGTTTTCTTCTGGCTCTCCCTTTTAGTTATGATGCCATAATTAGTCTTGCCGGAGACCATGCTTGTACTCTACACTAAATACACATTCACTTTATACACTGTGTAACAGTGACCATACCTAACTGCCATCTCTCCTTCTCTTCTGCTCTCTCTGCTTCTCTTTCTTTTCCTCTCTCTTTCTCTCTCTCTCCCTGTCTCTCTGTCCAGCAATACATGTCACTTCTGAGCTGCCAGTGAACCAGGCCCCCTCTGCCCCCTGGACCTGTCTGACTCATCCTGGCGTCCCCCTTCTGGCTGGAAATCTCGTCACATGGATGTCCCATGTGGTCTCCCTGGGATGCGTGTGGTGGACGGTTCCACTATTCCATGTATACAGTCTTGGCCTCGGCTGATCCTGACAGCTGTTAACTGAAGAGTCATGACTGCAGTTGCTCGATAGTTCAGGACTGGAGTTTCCTATAGTCTACCTCAGCCTCCAATAATGAATTGGAATCCATATTACCTTAAACACATCTCCTGTTATACCGAATGTCCAGTCTCACACAGTATGAGTGCAGATCAATCTCTGCTATCTGTTTTCACCCAGATGAGGATGGGTTCCCTGTTGAGTCTGGTTCCTCTCAAGGTTTCTTCCTATTACCATCTCAGGGAGTTTTTCCTTGTCACTGTTGCTGTCGTCCTCTGCTTGTTCATCAGGGACAATCTTATCATTTTGATTCATATACATTCACATTTCATACAACTTAATTCATTCTTTTGATTGTGTAAAGCTGATTTGCGACAATGTCAACTGTTAAAAGTGCTATACAAATAAAATTAGGTTTAAGCTGGGGTCAGCCATCTTACTGTGCCCACTTACAATGATAAAACAAAAGTGGTGTTGCTTAGCCTTAATGCACATTACATGTTTGTTTGTTTGTTTTTTGGGCAAAAAGCAAACAATTTTAGCAGAAACAACTCATACCCACTGTCAAGCACTGCGGTGGAGGGGTGATGATTAAGGCTTGTTTTGCAGCCACAAGACTTAGGCACCTTGCAGTCATTGTGTATACCAGAGTATTCTAGAGGCAAGTGCACCAGTAACTAAAGATCAGAATGGCTGAAAAATAAAAGGCTCAAGGTTTTGAACTGGCCTAGTCAAAGTCCAGACCTCAACCCAAAGGAAATGCTGTGGTTGGACCTTAAGTAAGAGAGCTGTGCAATGCAAATGTCCAAAAAACTCACTAAACTACAGCAATGTCGTAAAGAAGAACTGATCAAAACTGTGTGAGAGACTGATAAAGTTTTACAGAAAATGATTACTTCAAGTTATTGCTGCTAGGGTTAAAATGGGGATCTACAACGTACTGAATCATAGGGTACTTTGACCTGTTTAAACACCTGTTTATTTTTCCTTTTTGGCTCATTTTTGGTAAATAAATATTGGCATGGGAATTTTTTTTTGTTCATTTAAAACTTCATTTATCTAATACTAAGACTTTAATCGGATCATTTTTTATTATATTTTTACACAACCATTTATATAGATATAATATTGATATAGATATGATGTTTATATAGAGATATACTCATTAGCACTCTTTGACACTGTTTTGAATTTAACAATGGACTTAATTATTAATTGATTATTAAAGAACTTTTTCAATACCGTTGAGTGTGGCATCGCTAAAGGTTTGTGCAATAATTTTAAAGTCCTTCAGAGGTGTTATTATGGCTGTGACGTTTCCAAGCATGCTTCCCATCCCCAACATCAGCAACATCAAGAAGTAGAGAACGGACCAGAGCTGAGAAACTGGCATATTCATGATCGCCTCACTGTACACAATGAATGCTAGACCGGTGCCTTCTACTGCCTGTACACACACACACACACACACACACACACACACACACACACACACACACACAGAAAGAGAGAAGGAAAAAAAAACAGATCATTGCTGATCATTAAATCAGTATATCAGTGCGCGCACACACACACATACACACACACCGTGTCCAGTTCAGCCTCCAGATTGCAGTGCTCCAGATTGTTTTGAATGAGTGCAAACTTCTCAGGGTGTGTGTGATTTAACACACTGATCCATGAGGTCACATTTTCTTTAGTAATGGCATCTTCAGCAAAATCAAACGTGTTCAGAAGTAAAAGCCTCATCCTGCAATACATAAGTAATAAATAAACAAAACATCATGAATACTGAAACCAAACGCTTTTAACCAGCAGTTGCATTCTGATAATGCAGACTTTTAAAAATCCTTAGATATAATTTTTCACAGACTAGGTCTGTAAAAATTAATTCTAATGAAACAAGCTGGCTCTGTTCTCAAAATATAAAACATTTTGTCGTGTTAATTAAACTCCATGAATAAAATAATACAGGAAGTGAAATAAATCAAAGACTAAACAGGATAAACAAGCAGAATATCTGGTGCCACCTTCATAAGAATAAACACTACACACTCATAAACATCTCCTATTCCTATTTGTGAAAGATTAGCCTCCATCCATCACATCAGTGTGAGATTAAACACGTCCATCTTTCTTTCCCTTCTCTTATGCTGGAAGGGATATTATCCTCCTTCAGAAGCTCTGCTGAGAGCCACAAGTGAGAAATGCAAAATGTAGAGATAGCATATTGTTCGTGTTTACTGTTTTACTCTTTATGACTCTGTCTTTACTGCTGGAAATGAGTTACTGTTTAACAGCACAGTGTTGAGACTGTTACTGATTAATTGTATAGATATCCATTTATACAACAAGACAGAAAACACACACACAAACCTCTCTAAGCAGCTCTCGTAGTTGAAAGTGGCTTTAAAACCGTAGATGGAAAAAGTGACGATGCTGGCGAAAATGGAGGTTCCGCTGTTAATTAGGGCGACACCAATGGCCTGATGCTCAAAGTTGTTCTTGGGATCATTATAACTGGCGAACGCTATGAGAGAACCAAAACCCAAACCAAGAGAGAAGAAGATCTGAGTAGCAGCATTAATCCAGGTCTGAGGATTTGCCAACTGCTCCAGCTACACACAAAAACATACACACACGTAAATACAGTGAATATAAACATGTGCACACACTAGTTAAAATTAGAAGTTCTGCCTTTATTCATCACAGTAAAATTATTGTTTAGTAGACTGGGGTCTGGAGCAGAGCTGGGTTTTGAACCACCAACCTTCTGATCAGTAACTCAGAACCTTAACACACAGAGCCACCACTGCCCTGCATATTTGTGCCAAATTTTATGCTTGTATGAAAACAAATAAAACATGATAGATATCTAATGATTATCACCTAAAAATAAAAACCAAAAAAATTCCAGTGAAAAATAAATAGAAAGGTTTTAGGAATATATTAGGGGGAAATGTATTATAAAATATTATATTATACCACAGAATGCCTTGAAGGTCCTCATAAACAAGTGGAGTAAAATGAGCATCAGTTTCACTTCATAAAAAGCAGGACTTTAGACCACACTAGCTAAAAGACAAGAAGTACACTTATTATGGAGGCTCCTTTGGAACATCCCAGCCTGCCTAAATTATCCAAAACCTTGTGGCACCATGTGTTATGGTCAGGTCAGACCATGGTAGAACCTTGATGGCATAATTACAGAAAGATATTCTTAGCACAGAAACAAGACTGCTCATCACCCAAAGTAGACCACACAGCCAGGATGAAGTATGATGGAGTTTTTTCTTTTCTTCAGCAGGGATTGCAGCTTTAGCTCATGATACTGAAAAGAATAATAAATAGCTCCAAATACCAATGATTATTTTTTACACAAAAACAGAAAGAAAAAGGAGATAGAAGAATGACTGATTGAGAGATGAACACATTTTACATCCACTTCATCAGGTACCTTCCTAGCACTGGGCTGGACCCCCTTTTCATTCACAGTGGTGGAAACACTCCATAGAGATTTTATTTCATATTGACATGAGAGCATCATGCAGTTGCTGCAGATTTCTCGGCTGCATGTCTATGATCCGTTCCACCAAATCCCAAACCTGCTGTATTGGACTGAGATCAGGTGACTGTGGAGGCCGTGTGAGTACAGTGATCTCACACGGCCTCAGTATTTTAGCTTTGTGACATGCCGTGTTATCCTGTGGTAATAAAGGGATGGACACGGTCAGGAACTAAACTCAGGTAGGCTGTCAGATTTAAACAAGTTTGGCAGCATTTGAACATGTGACCTGTAGCCTCAGGTTCTTTCTTAGCTGAAAGGACCGGCACCTAGTGTGATCTTTTGCTGCTGTAGTACATCTGCTTGGAGGTTCGACAGAGATGCTCTTTACCATAACTCAGATGTTGTTTGAGTTCCATTTGGTCATCCCCTCTGACCTCTGGCATCAACAGCAATGCCACAATCAAATTCACTTAAATCCGTGTTTCCCAACTCTGGTCCTGTGCTGCATATTTTAGTTATTTCTTTTCTGTTCAGTGTGATTTATCTAATCAACTAATTAACAGCCTTTTTTAATTGAAGTGGGTGTGGTGGACCAAGGAAAACACTAAAGTCCTCCAGGATCAGGGTTGGGAGCCCTGTCATCATAAAATGACATAAATTACCTTTCTTTCTCATTTTGATGCTCAGTTTAAATTTCAGCGAATTGCCTTGACCATGTCCACATGCCTTAATGAACTGAGTTGCTGCCATGTGATCAGCTGATCAGATATTTACATTAATGAGCAGTTGAACAGGATTGCCTAATAAAGTGGCTGGTGAGTGTATTTTGTTACGAGCATTATAAACAGGACCCGCTGTGTTTGTGCCCTAAATATCCTACCTTTGGAGTGAACATGTATTTCACTCCATTTAGAGCTCCTTTCAGAGTGATGCCGCGAATCAGATACACAATTAGAACCAGGTATGGAAACGTTGCGGTGAAATACACCACCTGAAAATAAAAACACATTTTACAAGCATTCACTACAGGGACAAAGTATGTGCATCCCTAATCATCACACCCACATTCGGTCCTTCCCCAAACTTTGACCACAAAGCAGGAAACACACAGTGGTACATAATGTCTCTGTGCGTTGTAGTTCTGCAGTTTCCCAAATCCATATCCTTTCTAACTAGGGAAAGTGCCAGAGATGTTAATCCTAATAGTGTAAATAATTTGAATACTAAATGGACAATGGTTAAATAAAATGTGTGTGTGTGTGTGGGGGGGGGGTATCTTTTTTTTTTTTTTTTGGTATTTACTTTGCCAGTAGATTTGACTCCTCGGATGATGAAGAGGTAGACAAAGCTCCAGGCCAGCAGGAGGCAGATTGCCACACCCATGTGAAGACCAACACCACGCTCATTAATGGATGATGAAATGTTCAGTGTCTCACGGAAAAAGAAATATTGTGTTGGAGTGGCGACTTCACACTCCTCTAAATATCCTGAACGATTGGAGTTCAATGGACACTGAGCCCATGGTAACACAGCCTACACACACACAGCACACACACACACACACACACACACACATTATTTTATTAATAATAAATTATGAATAATGAATTGCCATTCTACAGCAGTAGCAACAACAATAATAACAATAATAATAATAATAATAATAATAATGAACCTGAAAAGAGTGGAAAAGGTACCAGAAGCTCCAGGCATTAATTATGTTATAATACAAACAAAGATAGATGGACGTGATGACACTCGCAAACCCTACAAGAAGATAAGACATTAAATAGCATGTTCTTTAAACACTTAATGTAACACACACACACACACACACACACACAAACACAAATCCCTTACCCACTCCTCCTAGGTAGGGACTGATGGAAGTGAATGCTCCAATGCTGCCTAAACGCATCTTCTGTCCAACAGCAAGCTCCAAATAGAAAAGAGGAATCCCTTCCAGAAAGAGCATGAGGATATATGGAATCAGAAACCCTCCTGTAACACACACAAACACACACACACAAACTGTGATATTACTGTCCAATGCTGGTTTCAAGACTTCCAATGTATGTTCCTAAAGTTTTTTTTGTAGTTGTTTCCTTCTCATTGTGAGAACATTGCGTATTAACCATTATTCTAACCTTTTAGGAATATTTACAGCATGTTAAAATCCTCCTTACCTCCTCCATGCATCTGGCAGAGATAAGGAAATCTCCACACATTTCCCAAACCAACGGCATATGACACACACGCCAGGACAAACTCAGTCGGAGTCTCCCATGATGGCCGGCTCTCCTTCTCCATAATTATAATAAAAATAAAAATAAATTAATAAAAATAAACAAAAAAACTAAGTGTGAACCCTGTTGTAGATCTGCATGAAAGTCTGAGCTCAGTGTGATCAGAGCCGAACACTGAGTGAACAGTCAGTGAGGTTATTACAGTCCAGTCACTCATATTGGGGGCGTGGTGTCCCATATGGGAGGGGCCATTTATGGGTGGCTCCTCAGGCTGGAGTGAACAGTAAAGCTCTTTTGTGTGTGTGTGTATGTGTGTGTGTGTGTGTGTGTGTGTGTGTGTGTGTGTGTGTGTGTGTGTGTGTGTGTTTGGCGAGAGCAGTTTATTTTTACTGTGTGTGAGTAACAGCGTTGGGGGTCACAGTAAGATACACAGCTGTGTGGGGATCAGGTCAGTGTGTGTGCGTGTGTGTAGAGCATACACAGAACAAACAGTAAGAAATACAGCTGTATAACTGAGTACATTCCTGTTTTTAAGCTTCCTGCTGATACATAGTGTTTATTGTCTCTGATGTCTCTCAAAACCACCAGTCTGTACAGTCTCATTCCAGGTACAAAGAAAAACTAAACTAATCTTTATATGTCAAAATTTGACTGAGAACCAATGCAGTGTGGATAAGATAGGGGTGATGTGCTCATATCTTCTAATTGAACAACCAGACAGTAAGGCACTCATGCACACATTGCTCAACTTTAATAAGCTGGTTTTTCTCATCCAGTTTTGCTGAGATGTACAACTTTGTGTCATCAGCATAACAGTGAAAACCATGCTTATGGATTATGTTGCCCAGAGGAAGCATGTAAAGAGAAAAAAGGAGGGCCTAAAACTAACCCTGTGGAACACCAAACTCCACTTGAGAACATGCAGAATAGTCACCATTTAAATCTACAAACAGATATCGATCTGAGCCAGGAGACGGCCGTTCCCTTAGCAATAATGTGATGTCACTATTTCCCTCAAAAAGATGCTAAAGCTTCAGAAATCTTATTACCTTCGCTATTATAGAGGCTACACTACCGGAGAAATAATTAATATAGAGTTTTGTGAGCTTGGGGTATATTTTTATTAGGAGAGTGTTTGTGTCCTCTGATAATGACAGAGAGAATCTGACTGAGTGTTCTCTGGATTTGGATAAATTCAGCATTTATTTATTTTTGGGTTAGAGTTAATCTGCAGGTTATCTCTGTGACTGGAATACAAAGCCAGTCCACGCGGGACACAAGCTGGGGTTAGGTGTAGCGGATCTAACAAGCTAAACACTCATAACCATGTCTGTTTTTCCCCACTCTGACCGAGACTTAGACATGGTTACGCAAGCGCTTAGCTAACCAAAGTTGGATAAAAACCCTGAAGTGTTTAACAGCTACTATAACGTATTAGTAAGTTATAGTTTGGCTTCAGCGTTGCACTAATGATCATGTACGAGTGTTATATCGTTTACCTTATTTGTATGAAACCACCTTAAGTAAATTCCAGTTAATTTAATGCAGATGTTTATACATACAGACAGCGGCTAACGCTAACACAGTTCAACGGTTTATTTACCTTCAGCACAGGCAGTTTATTTACATTCCAGAATTCCTAAAACAGTATTTTACACATTCTGGTGGTATATGGGCTTATTAATGCCTTTTATTTTTTCATCAAAAATAGATATTCTGTCAAGTTCATTTATCTTTGGCTTTAGTACAGTCTCTTGTTCTCTTTAACCAGAGCTCTGCAGTGGAGGATTGGCTCAGAGGGGTGATGGCTGGCCTTTTGGAGCTACAGATAGAGCATGAACAATCTGGAGTCCTTGAGGGTTTTAGGATGATGTTTGGTCAGGTCTACACATTGGGGGAAACAAAGACTTAAACTGTTCTATCCTTGATAGTTTTTTAAAAATTTTTTTTTTTTTTAAACAGATAGAGACTGATAAACAGCTGGTGTTATCCATGTATTTTACTTCTATTCACCTGTTTTATACAAACTACTGTTTTAACTTTGGCTAGTTTTGGAAGAATATTTTTTTTGTGTGTGTGTGTTTGTAAGGGACCACCCCTAGAGGGCACTGTTTGCCCGATAAGTTTTGTTTGTAGACTCAGTTTCTTAGAAGGCACCTCGGTCAGGTGATGAGGGAGCTTACCTGAACCGAGGTAGCTCATTCGAGATGTTATAAAAAGCTGTTTGTTCTGGGAAACTGGGTCGAGCATTAAATAGATGTCAAGTGGGCATTTATTTCAGTTTGTATTTGATTTATGTACGTAACCTCTGTTTTAAAGAAAAGCTCAGGTTTTGTTATACTTATGTTCATTGTGTTTTGAGTTATTGAGCTGGTCTTGTTAGGTTGTCTCTTGTCTTATGTAAGTACTGTTCTGTGTTCCTCCAGTGTAGTGTACCTCCTGTTTAGGTTCCTGTATGTATAGCCCCTTGTATGTGTAGTTCCTTGTATATTTAGTTATATATATAGCCACATGAGTGCTTAGCCACTAATAGGCTTAGTTTCCAGTAGGTTTAGCCTCTAGTAGGATTGGCCGCTAGTATGTATGGCCGCTAGTACCGAACCCCAGTAGGTACAGCTACTAATCTGACCAATCTTATTAGTCACTAACCCGGTTAGGTCATCTCCCATTTCTATAACCAGTTTAGATACTAATCCTATAAACTACTAACCTGCTCAATCTCTGACTCTCTCTGTCTCTGTTTAGTTCCAACTCCATGTCTCTTTGTGTCACGCTTAAAAGAGCCTGTGTGTTACTCTAAAGAACCTCTGTTCAGAGTTTGAGTTTTGTTTAGTTTTCTGGAGTATTGTTTGTTTTGTTCAAAATAAAAAGACTCTTTACTGCACCTATGCCTGTCCTTTGTAAGCCCACAGCAATCAACATCAGTCAAAACATCAGCCTGTGATACCATCCGAATCATGTTTTAATTGTTGGGGATTGTTAGGCCAATTTGTTTTGATTAAATTGAACCAACTACATCAATGGGCTAAAATAGGAGAGTTGGGCTATAAAATAAATAATTATTATTATTTTTGGTCATAGAAACAAACAACCACTGAACACTTGATCATATGTATCTGTACTATTTTGTACTTATGTGACCCATATTTATTTTTTCTCAATATAAATAAATTCTTTGGGTTTTAAGAACTCCATCAAAAGAACAAATACAAACTTGGGAGGAGTGGAAGGTGAGAATGTACCAACTATTACATGGTGCTAATTGCTCTGTGTTTCTTGGGGGGGATGAACTGCAGTATAGTGCAGTTGTATTTAAATATGATTCTGTCCGCTAAAAAAGATAACTGCAGTTTCTGGGATAAAAACTGCAGTTTTACTGCAGTGCTTGAAATTAAAATTGTCACATAAATATGGTGTAACGCTTTGCGCGGGATAGGCGAGAGAAAAAAGAGCTCAGAGCCAAGTGACTAGAAACTAAATGAAAATTCAAACATTGTCAGGACTTCCTACTGACTGTGAGTAATCAGCGAAAATTATAATCAGTAATTTTTGTTTTTGTGATAAGAATGAAATGCAGTAGGCTGTTGTGATCATCATAGTTTCCTTTAATAAATAATAAAAACATTTCAATAATGTACATTTTTACATTCTAGTAGCTCCCGCATTGCGATGTACCACCGTCGGCAAAACCTTTTGAAGATGATTGATATAGTTATTGCAGGCAGTTTTAATCAAGCGCTCCCTCCATAAAGTCACATTGGCCTGAAGAAGCTCATCTTTGTTCCTTGGCTCAGCCTCACGTCTGACTAACTCCTTCAGCGCGTACCAAACCAATTCGATCGGAATGAGATCTGGAGACCTGCATGGAAATAAAAAGAATACAATTAGAGGAAACTGTCATGTGCACATTTCATTAACAAGTTAACCTACAGGAAAGTAACAGAGCACAGGGTGTAAGAAACTTACTCGGCTGGTGTTTTCACCCAGTTGATCCCTCAGCCTCAGCGATACACTGTCTGTGTGCTTCGGGTCATTGTGTCTAGTATAAACTAAAAGAAGCATTATCACTTACAGTGTGATTCCACTAACAGAAATGATAAAATATCACAAACTCGTTATTTTATTTTACGAGTTTAACAAGTGATGAGTGTCGTTGACTATATGGCGCCCACACAGATTATATTATGCTCTCCTGGTAATAATGTCGGTCCATAATTCCTGTAAATTGTTGTAAGACAAAATTCTGTCATATTAATAAACTATTCCGCTACTGTTTCTTGTTAAGTAAAAAAATGTTGTCTTATATAGTCTAGATATATTATATAGGTCTAACCTTCAAAGACAACTATTGGTCCCGGTCCTTGACATGATAGAGCCCCCCAAACATGAAGTTTTAGGGGACGTTTGGACTTGTGTTTCGCCACGTGCCGACCCTCCTTTTTGTAGCACATCAGTGCAAAATGCTCCAAAGCCACAGTTGTTTCGTCAGCAAAGATTACATTATCAAAGGTCTTTTTGACCGCCATCTACTGCTGAACTTGGCTAAGTCGCAGGGCCTTGTTGTTGTCCCGAATCATAGGGTCTGTGGTAAACAAACAAACAAGCAAACAAATAAATAAATACATTGATGTCAGTAATCAGCGAAAAGTATAACAAACAAACAAACATTTAAGCAAACAAATAAAGAAAGAAAGAAATGCATTGGTCGAATGTTATTTATAGTCACTATAAATATTACTGTATAGTCGCTTACCAGACTTTGCCAAAGTCCATCCAAGTTTCTTTGTGGTCCTTCTAATGGTGCTGATTGATATTTTCACCTGCAGTCAAGTCTGAAGTTCATTATGAATTTTTTTTAGCAAACCGTTTATCATCCTCGTACAGCATTTCTTCACTACATTGAAGTAGAGCACTAGACAAATAAAAATTACATTTTATTTAATGTCACCTTAAAGTATAAGATGTTTGAATAGGCTAGGAATGGCGCGTATGATCACCTACTTTAAATTTTACTTTAATTTAACTTCAACTTACTTTAAATTTACACCTGTTCAACTCCTTCCCATATTCCATTACCTAGTTATATAAGAATGGCACTATATCTCTCAATCTTGCCGTCTAAATTTATCTACAACGAACTTTTACAGCTTCATTTTATAGCGTGATGCACTGCAGGAGCATAAGGAAGATAACAGGAGCACAAAGAAGGTAGCAAAACCGAATAAACCTTGGGTGATCAATTAAACAATATTTTACCATTTTTATAGTATTACCTATGGTGTTTTAATCATTAAACTATGTCTAGAAATCTTTGGAAAACAGAGCCCCTCGCCCTCAACCATTAACAGAAAGTAGGCCAAAGGCAGCAGCTGCTACAAAGAAGCTCAAGTGCGGACAAAAAGCGATAACTTGCTTAAAGTGTATTTATACATTGTATATATGCTGGCATACAAAGGCAAAAGACATTAAATCGCTAGTGTTAAAATGTGAAAAATGACTTTACAGATTTTCAGTTGCCCAGTTTGGAAATGAATCTTAAGACAACACATTATTTTCTCTAGTGGAAAAAAAAATTGAGTTGACTCGCTATACGTAACCTCATGCAGATTTGTATTAGCACATATACTTTAGCCTAATATAGGCAGCTACCTATACAGCAGAGTGTGTGAACACAACAGTGGACTTGAGGGCTGCGCTGGTGAAACTCGGCGCAAAGATTAAGGCACTGAAACAGCAGCTGCGTGACTTCAAGGTGGCTCAGTTAGAAGAAATGGAGACCAAGATGCGAGTCTGCAACGTACATGTTGAAGAAGTGGAGGCCCTTAGCAGCGAGTTGCAAGTCTGCAAAGCGGCACGCGCAGAAGCGAAGGCTGCACCTAATGATCTTCAAATGACCCACAGAACACTTGTTGAGGCGCAGACACTGTTAACAGAAGCTCTGAGAACACAATTGCACCATGTACACACCCCAACCCAAAACTGTCGTACACTGAGTACTGCTAGCTGAGATGCAGAGAGCCATCGCGACCTCCCGCTCACACCTCCCACTGCGGAGCCCTCGCATCGCTGTTGATCGGCTTGGTTGCTTGCTGTTCCGCACCGTGGTACCACAGGCTGACTATGAAGAATGGGCATCAACAACAAACTGGGATGGTTCGAGAGGCAAACGGAACTTAAAGTAGTTTTTAATGGTAACAGTTGGCGAGAAGTTTCCCTTCTTGAATAGCTCTGACAGCAAGCGGGTGAAGGATTGAGTAACTGAATTTCTACGCTCACCGAGGGTTACCGTTGCACACCGACGTCTATGTACATTATTAAACACTTTTGGATCTATTAAATTTTTTCCTGTTGTAAAACTTAATTTTTCATTGATTTATTTTTTTATTATCATTTGCTGCTAAATATTTAAAATATTTGATTTATTCAAATTTTCTATTCAAAAGTTTTGCTCTATTTTTTTGTTATTTCTATACTTAAAGTGTGATGTCTTTAGCTGTAAAAAAAATCTGTTGTGGTTGAAATAATAATTGGCCACATAAAAGTTTGTCTGTTTTTTTGCCTGTTTTTTTTATTATTATTATTGTACAGTAAATCTCAATAGCTCTGGTTCTGATTTTTCATGTTTGTTGTTCAACTTGGATGTGGAAATTACCAACACTATTATTTCTTTGTTACAAAATATTTTTTGACTTTGGTTACCTAGGCTTAGTATTAGATACGGTGTCAATTGTAGCTTCCTTTTGTCATTTCAGGGATGACTTTAAAAGATGACTAATTTAAATCTGTCACTGTCGTCCTGTCGCAGCGGTGAGTGTGAAAGCAAGGCACATACTGGTCTCCTACCTACTGTAGATATAGAGGTTTGATATCGGCCTGTAATTAGAAAGCAGACAGGGGTCAAGGTCAGGTTTCTTGATTAGCGGTTTAATAACGGCTAATTTAAAGGATTTGGGGACATACCCACTACTGAGTGAACAGTTAATTACTTTCAACAGCGGTTCTGTTATTGCTGGTACTATCTGTTTGAGAAAATGTGTCGGTATAGGATCTAATATACAGGTTGACGATTTTGAAGAAGAGATGAGTGAAATTAGTTCCCTCGCTTCATGGGGAGTAAAGTGTTCTAAGTTCTGATGTGATGTGGTTAGATCATCTGAATTATTTAAATTGTCTGGTTTCAAAGCCTGAATTTTTTGCCTAATATTTATGATTTTATTATTGAAAAAGTTCATGAAATCCTCACTACTGCATGATGTTGTTGTGGAGATTTCTGCAGTGGTCTTGTTTTTAGTTAATTTAGCTACGGTATTAAATAAAAATCTCGGGTTGTTTTTGTTATTTTCTATAAGAGTGGAGAAATACGTTGATCTAGCATCACTGAGAGCTTTTTTATAGATCAGGATGCTCTCCTTCCAAGCTATTTTGAATACTAACAATTTAGTTTAATGCCATTTACGTTCTACTTTTTTAAAGCTTATTTATAGTTTAAAGCTTTTTGTTTTAAACTGCGTGTGTGGTCATTATACCAGGGAGCGAGTTTCTTATCACTAATCAATTTTCCTTTTAACTGGGGCTAGATTATTTAAGCTATAACGAAGTGCTGACTCTAGATATTCTGTCGCCTGGGTAAAAATCATGTTACAATTAACAAAGGTTTCAAGAATAAAAAAACATCAAATCTTCGAATAAATAAAATTTCATATTTGTCAAATTACTATTCAAATCAGATGTGGGTGATTACTGCGTAGCAGATGAAAATTCTTCTACTCTGAAAACAAACCCACAGAAAAAGTTTCAGTACCTACAGGAAGCTGATAGCATGATCTTGTCTGTATTGTAGAGTACGTCTAAACACCTTCTAATCCCCCAACACACCATACACGCGCACACACACACACACACACACCGACTTCTATTTTTATTGGCTGTTGTCCGCAATCTACCCAGTGTACACTCCCCAACAAGTCATGTTCTGTTCTGACAAGTACAGGAACAAAAACACAGTGATAATCCTCAGAAATACAGGCCTGGCTGGGGGATGGGGGATGGGGGTGGAGTCGGGAGGGGGGGGGGTTACAAATGAGTGTTCAGAACCAGCAGCAGTAACAGACTCACCGACCCTCACTTCACAGCTGAAACAATGTCGTTTATATCCACATCATATATTGTTTTAATGGCAGCGGTGCTCAGTATGGTCTTCACTGCCGGTGAGTAACATGTGTGTGTGTGTGTTGCAGTGATTTTCGTTTTTGTGCTATGTTACTACACCTCTTTAATGAAACTTTTATTTTCTTTGTCACTAAGAGAAAGGCTTTATTAATCTTTATAACAGAATGTAAGAATAACACGTCATATCTTCATAACATTGGTGATTTGGAATAAAAGGCAGAATCGAGGGCAACTCAGTGAATCTGGCTTGGAATGTGCTCCAGGCTCTGTCCAATACTATAATAATGAGTAGAGGAAAGCTGTGCACTCCCTGTACACTAACTAGTAAAGTAAGCAGGGTGTATGTTGACCTTTGTCATGTGATTGCACAAAGAAAAGTTTCCTGCACTGAGAAACAGTACATGCAGAGAGCTGGGGTGATGGAGGGATAAAATAAAAAATAAAAAAAAGTTCTTACAGAAAGTTTCTGTAAGAATATTGACATTCATACGGGGCCGTGAAGTGCAAAACAACTTAACAAAACCGAAAACAAAATAACATTCAAAGACAAAATAAAAAATTAAAAACCAAATTAACAAAACCGAAAACAAAATAGCAAATTAGTTTGGGGTTTTGTTATTTTGTTTTTGAAATTGTTATTTTGATTTGGGTTTTGTTATTTTGTTTTTAAAAGTTTTATTTTGTTTTGGGTTTTGTTATTGTGTTTTTTAATTTGTTATTTTGTTTTCATTTTGTTAAGTTGTTTTGCACTTCTCGGCCACCTTACATTCAGCTCCACATACTGTACATCTCAGCTCTTCTGTTACGGTGCAGCTTTCCGCTGTGGACACTAGAGGGAGACAAATCTTCTTTGGTTATCTCGGAGCATAGGCTCAGTGACAGACTGCACTGTTCACCTCTCTCTCTCTCTCTCTTTCTCTCTCACACACACACACACAAACACACACACACACACACAGGTACATCCACAGGTGCAAAGAAAGAAGCTAAGACGTTTCTGTACTTTGCGTACGGCAGCAACCTGTTGAAGGAGAGATTGCAACTGAGGAACCCTTCAGCCAGAATGCAGAGTGTAGCAAAGCTTCAGGTATTCATACACACACACACACACA
>QMIH01002115.1:6890-30837 GCA_003987875.1 Clarias batrachus
ATATACACACACACAGTACTGTGCAAAAGTCCCCAAGACTTTTGCACAGTACTGTAAATAAAACAGCTGTTGGGTTTTACTGAGAATATGAGTTCTTTTGGTAACTTCATCACACTCCCTCCTTTATATTGATTTCTTTGTTTCATCATCTGAAAATGTAATATGTCATATTCTTTACAGGCATGTAAACATTCATCTGTAATGTTATTTATTCATTAATTGTAGTGCATCTTTGTAGGGAATGGTCTTGTACATAATAGTGCAGACATAATAAATGTACATAAACTTTGCTCTACAGATAATATGGCACCTAAAACTTTTGCACAGTACTGTATACACACACCCACATAAACACCCACACAGTGGAACCTTGGATTGTGAGTGACTTGGTCTACAAGCATTTTGGTAAATTTGGTAAAGTAAATTTTAACTTACTAAAGATAAACAAGCGAGGTTGTATGAATAGTATGCATGTACTTTGTCTGCCGAGTGTCACGTGACCATAACTGAGCAAATAGTTCTGCTCTCTCTCTCACTGCTTTATTATGGGTAATCATCTCTCATGATCAGTCTTAGTTGCATTTATCTGCATTTACACACACACACACACACACACACACACACACACACTATATGGGAATAGGACACACTTCTAATATGTTATGATCTGATTAGACTTTATAGGTATGACTTCTGAAATATTTCAGGTCATGTGTTGGTATTGTATTGGTGGACTAGAACTATTTAAACTACAGCTTAAGCACTTGCGAGATTATTTACTGACAATGCTTCTTTTTCTCTCCTTTTCAGTGAAATAACCTTCTTGTAAGTTTGCTGATTACCTATACTTGATTTTATTACCAAAAAGTAGTAATAAAAGCTTAATCTATCAGACATGGCAAACAGTGTGCTTGAGTTAGTCTCATATTGTGCTGCGATTTGTGCAACATTGTGCGTCAGTTCGTGCAATTTGGCAGCCATTTATCAAACTGACACGAACTCCTCCCTGTCTGAATCCCTGCCCTGTTTTTCAATTGTGCTCCGTGTGTCTGTCCCTAAGGAAATAAATGAACCTGCAAGTGCAAGGGCTGATTCTCAAACAGTACTAGTATGTATACTGACTTTGCAATTGAAGATACTGTAGATGTATTCATATCATGAAATAAAACCTGGCAACCAAAATTTTTGGATGTGATGGTATGTTTCATGGAATAAACTTTTGAAATGAAATGTGATCACTGCAGAAATGAAAAGTGCATGTTCAGTGTACTTTCGGCAGGTCAATAAATATACTGCCTGGCAAAAAACAAAAAGGTCAGCAATTGGATTTAAATAAGCAGATACTTGGATCCTTTAAATGGATAATTGCTGCAGTGACTCATGTGATTCAGTTGGCAACAATTCTTATAACCCTAACTGATGCAGTTAGCAGCTTCTCGTTTCCAAAACAACCATTTCAAAAGACATATCCCGTGAAGTTGCTGTGTTCCAGAAGAGTCGAATTATTTGTCTGCGTCAGGTAAAGGAGAGATTTAAAGAAGATTGCTAAAATGACTGGAATTGCAATTTATTAAACCCTGGAGGGATAGGCGACTTTGGGGGAAAAACATGTTTGGAAGCTTTAAAGAAAAAAAAAAAAAAAGAAGCATGGATCATGTAAATGCTTGAGGTCTTATTATAGAAACGGACAGCAAAAATTAGAGCTATATTTAATAGTGAAAGTAAGAAAATTTGCACACAGTGTGAAAAGATCTCACAGGATTTAGACTAAACCGCTCTGTGGCCATAAGAAAATGACTTTTAGTGAGGCTTAGCAGAAAAAAGGCTACAATTTGCTATGAGGGATAAACACTTTGGAGCAATAGAAAAAGGTGACCCAGAGCTACGGGTGTATCGGGGTAAGAAGGAAAGTGCATGAAGCGATGCACCCATCATGCATAGTGTCCACTGTGGGAGCTCCTGGAGGATGCGTTGTTAAATTTAAAGCGTGGAAGCATTTCAGAGAACTAACAAATAATCATGGTGTCGTCCAACTGGAAGGATTCCCAAATTGTCAAACAATTCAAGGAACACTGAACTGATCCGGCATCTCCTTCATCACCATGCATTTGTTTAAAAGAAATAAATTATTTGAATGCTCATCGTTAAATCAGAGCTCCCTCTGGTTGAAACAGTTCTGTTGGTTTCATTCTATTAATATTGATTCTGTCCCCTTTTCTCCCTTTAATTTCTTCTATTATAACAGGTGCTAGTCACCCTCTACTGCCTTTGTATTAAATGGGAAAAAAAGTTTTTTTTTTGTTGCATAAAATAGGAATTTTATAAGGAAATAAAAACAACAATAGTTAACTATAATAATTTCTCACAATTTTATTTGTACAATCAAAATCTCACACTATGATACCTAAAAAAATATCCTCTAATCTTTCAAACCCTGGACAAGAGTATCATGGAAAAGTCCTCCAAAATCCTCCAAACTTGGTCCTGTACCCTGGTACTCGTCAAACCTGCTGGAAAAACTGCATTCCATATTTAATCCCATTATTATTACATTTACTGGATTCCCAATGGGATCTCAAAGGATAAGATTCCTAAGGGGATAGGAAATTGAATTTTGCTACAATATTTCAAATATTTACAGAAAACGTCATTGTAAAGATTGGTCATTAAATAAGCATAAACAAGTAATGTATATAAATACATCATATAAATGAAAAATATGACTGTTGTTATAATTATTTAATTATAACAAAAATGCTTTTTTGCCTCACTGTGTGGGCATGACTGATTCCATACCGATTGCCAGAGGCGTCGCCGTGACAGCGTAAATAACTCGGGAACTGACAGAACATTCTAAAAAGTGCTAGCACTAGGAACAAGTGTAAGAATGACAGAATTATTCTGTTAAAGCATGGGCAAAATCAGAACCGTATCATAAAGACACTTCATTTATTCCTGTTGTCACAACCTGGCTTAACATGATGTGACAAATAGGAGAGACCACGCACATAGTTTTCAAATATTTCAAAAACATTTTAATAAATATTTAAATAAAAAAAACAAATAGGTTATGCTTGTGAAAAACTCAGTAATGAATGCAGTGCTTGGATGGGTGATAAAATATATGAGGAACTAGAAATCAAACAAGGAACAAACAAAGACTAAAAGCGGCAGGCAGGCCGCAGAAGGGAGACAGAGAGAAAGACAAAGGATCTTGCAGGCGTCATTTATATAGTTGCAAACTCTGCCTACTTAGATGTGCTTCATCTCAAACAGCTTAGCTCTCGGGTATCAGCTCCACCCTCAGACTTCCACGAAGACAAGGGAAAAACACAGCCAACCAAAGAAGACAAGATATCTAAACCTGAGGCTGTCACACTATACCAGATTCAACCATATGATATTAAGTTAACGATATTTCTATTGGCACTGTGTACTGGTAAGAACATTAATGCACTTCACTGCTCAGCTTTCCTCTGCTCTCATCCTCTATTTAACTGTCTACTATTACACGGCAGTAAGAGGCTTGTTAAGTTTTTAGGTTTGTGAGATTTGCCAGTGAAGCTTGGCAAGATCAGATTAACGTTGTTCCACTTTATTCAGCTTATAAAATTGTACGGTTTTATTTAATAAACATGAACAATCATCATGTCTTTTCACTTTGAATACATGCAAGGAGAACATGCCTCACTCATTCACCGTCTATACTGCTTCATCCTGTGTACGGGGTCGCAGAGAACGTGGAGCTTCAGGCCTGAGGCGGGTACAGCCTGGACAGAATGCCAATCCATCGCAGAGCACACAAACACATGCTAACATGCTCACCTCACACAACTCAAACCTGGAACATGGAGGTATAGGATGACAATGCTAACCACTAAGCCATCGTGCCGCCTTGAACACACATTGCTTACATTTCTTAAATAAATTGGTCCAAATTCTGATTTCTTTCACTGAAAAAACTAACTGCATGTGAACCACTACAATAAAAATGTAACAGTTTTCAAAAGCTTATGCTAAGGGACAAAAAAAATATATATATGAGCAGAAAAGAAGTCATTATTTGGAAGGGGGTAAAATTGGAGCTGATTGTTCATTCTGAATGGTATTTTGGAAGCATTTATATTTTCCTGTTGGAGGTGGATTTACCACAGGAGATATAATTATCCATAAGAAGTTGATTATTTTAATGGGTTGACCGGCGCTTCATAAATCCAGCAATTTTTAACCCAGCAATAAATGTTCTGGAAAGGGTTAGACTTGTCAGGCATGCATGTGTGAATGGACATACTGTACCACCCTACATGAAAAAAAAAAAATCGCTACTTTGATGCAATAGAATCAAGTTGACTAAATGGTAGAGTGGTTTGTTCACAAAAGACCGACAGACTCATTTAATGATCAGACACAAATAAAACTCATTCTGTAAGGGCTGGGCAAAATACAGAATTTAAATTTTAATTCAAATTTAAACCCATGCCCAATATTTAGTGAGCATTACACTAGGCCGGAATGATTTGATCAATTTCAAATGGAAGCAATGCAACTGCCAACCTGTAAAGGCTGTGATTGAGGATATACATTATGCAGATGTGTTTAAACCATCATGTTAACGCTTTTAAAGTCGTCATGATCTTACATGATGTTAATGGTTTGACAGTCATGCTGACCAATAAGAAGCGTGGTGCTCCTCGTGTACCAGGCATGTTCGCAAATCACAAGTGTTCGAGGGTGACGGTCCACAACACCCACCAACATCAAGCATGTGAAACCCAAGAAAAACAGCACAATAATAATGTGAAAAGGGCCTCCTCTGAGCAAAAAAGCACAGGACAATTTAGTCTGAAAACAGGAGCACTTTAGTGAAATATAGGAGTATTTCAGGTTTGAGATGAGAGTGCAACAAAAGGTATTGTGTGTAAGGTCTGCTGTAGAACGAACGTCATATCACGAGGCAAACCGACAAACCCATATCAAGACCATTTGAAAAAAAAGCACCATGTGCAGCTCTCTCTCTCTCATATACACATAGCTGTAGTATAAGCTGACTATCACGCTTTCGTGCTGTAGAATGCAAATTGTCTTCCATTATTTTCTGATAACATGCTGCATTCATCTTGCTATCAATTCTGACGAACTTCCCTGTATTTGGAGCTCACACAGCCTGAAAAAGATATCCACCACCATGCTTTACAGTGGGGATGGAGTTCTTCTCACTGTAGGAAACTCCAGACGCTGTGAGGCTTGTCTAGGTGCTGTCTGGTGTACTGCAAGCTGGCCTTTGTGGTAGTAACAGCTTTCTTCTGCAAACTCCATCATGCAGGTCATTTGTGTTCAAGTATCTCCACATTGCGCTCCTTAAAAGAACGTGGCTTTTTTTTCAAGAACAGCCTGTATTCCTTTCGAAGTTGTTTGTCGATTTTCTTAAACAATTCTTCTGGCAGTAGTGGGTGAAATCTTTCTTGGTCTACCTGTCCATGGCTTAGTATCAACAGAACCTCTTATTTCCCACCTCCTTATCAGAGTTTGAACAGTACTGACTGGCATTTTCAAGTGTTGAGATATCTTTTTATATCCTTTTTCTGCTTTATAAAGTTCAACTACCTTATTACGCAGGTCCATTGGCAGTTCTTTTGTCTTCCCCATGGTGCAGGATCCAGCCAAGTCAGTGCATCATTTCAACCTGCCAACCTGTGTGTTTATAACGTGGCCAAACATTGAAGGATATGTAAACTTTTGATCAAGGTTGTTTGACTCATTTTTAAACCCTAATGATAACTGAAATCACCCAAACAACTATAGTACGTTATAATCAATGACTTCACGTGACCACAATCTTCTATACATATAATAAAACTGTAAACATTCTCTGAACATTGTAGATATTTTCAGAAAAAAAAAAAAAACTATTTGGATAGATGCAAGATGAGTAATAGCACAAATCATCACGGTTTAAAACACGGTTTTTGGAATTTTTGTCTGTCTGTTTGTTGAGCTTGAGGTAACATAGTTTTTGTTCACAAACGGCTCAAGGAAAGAGAATATATGCTCATTTGAAATTTAAGTAGAAAACGCCTTTATCATTAAAAAAAATCATTAATTCATCTCAAAATTCAATAGATAGTGCTGTACATTTTTTATTACGCGCTTATGAGTGTGCAATTGAAATCGACTTCGAAAACGCAATCTCACATCTTCATTCCGCGCACTTCAAAAGTAACACGTAAAATTTTAGTTCATTCCAAAATGCAACAGATGGCATTGTAAAATTTCAAATGAATTCCGCGCGAACAAAGCGGTAAATACTGTAGGAAAATATAGCGGTATATATTTTGCATGATCAGTTATATTTTCCAACTAAATGGCAATGTTTAATCATTTCTTTCAGGGTGCGAAAACCTTTGAACCTGTTTATATACACTATGTGAGTATGTGTGTGTATAGATAGATAGATAGAGAGAGAGAGAGAGAGAGAGAGAGAGAGACATAGACAGACTGGATGCAATTTGGAGTTAAGTGTTCTAAAGTGAGAAACATTATTCACATGTGAAAAGCATTCAAGACGGTTGCCAGTCTTCCTAAAAGTAGGTATCCCAGCACATTCACCCCAAGATCAGACTGTGCTCAGAGAAATATAAAAACCTAAAAAAGAAAGAGCTAAAAAGTAATAATAACTTTGGTTCTACATGAAATACAAGAAATCCCAAATGCACAGCGTGATGTCTGAAGCATTCTCTGTCGACACACACCGGCAGGACTTACATATAAACTTTTTTATTCAGTCATTGACCAGGGCTGTGGTGACGCTTAGATTCATGCTGGTTGAGTTTTATTAATCTTCATGGGTTTTATAAAGAGGAGCCATTCACTGTGTCAAACTGTGTATCTACAGAGCATGAGTGACCGTCATGTCTGTTTATTCTGCTAAAGCAAGAGTGCTGTACCGCCCGCTACTAGTTAATCGATCTCCGATGGCATCAATGACAGGGTTGTTACTTAATTACTTCATAGTTTTGATCCAGTCTCCTGGATTATTTTAGAATATGGTAATCACTAAACAAAAAAGTGAATAAATTACAAGGTGTATCCAAACTTTTGACTGGTAATATCAAACTACCACATAAATTAACAGGTATAAATGTCATATAAATGTATATACAGTACAAACCACTGATTACACTCAGGCCAGATTAGGCTTCTACAAAATCTTGCCCTGTTCTGTCAAGTCTAGATTTACTTGTACTTATAATAGGAAAAGAAGACTATGGAGAAGAAAAGAAAAGAGTATGTGATCGAAATAAAACCACAACATCTGTCAAAAATAGTGGAGTCAGTGTTATGGCATAGGCATGAATGGCTGCCAATAGAAAAAAGGGTCACTGGTGTTTATTGATGATGTGACTGAAGTGTATAACCCTTTTTGCTCAGAACCAGTCAAATGCTGCAGAACTAATAGGACAGCGCTTTACAGTACAAATAGTAAATGACCCAAAATGTATCATTAAATGCAACCCAAGAGCTTAGTAGCCAAAGAAACTGAATCTATTTAAATGGTCGAGTTAGTCACTGGCTCTCAAGCTAGTTGAGCATTCTTTCCCCTTACTAAAGACAAAACTGAAGGCAAAAAGACCCAAAAGCAAGCAGCAAATGAAGCCAGCTTCACAGAATCTCAAGGGAGGAAACTCCGCATTTGGTGATGTCCAAGGAATTCATATTTCAGGCAGTCACTGACTGCAAAAAAATTGCAATCGAGTAAACAGATAATGCAATACTTTTGTTTTGATTTGTAAATTTATTGTGAAAGTGCACAATTCAATCACATTTTGATCTTAATATTTCAAGGAAATTTAGTGGTATGCAAAGGCCAAAATATGACAACTGTGTCATTGTTAAGTCTTATAAATTTCTGTCTATACCCAAAGTGTATTATAATAAATAGAAGTATTATTATTATTATTATTATTATTATTATTATTATTATCATCTATTACATTCTTCCTTAGACGATAAATCTGAACTTAAAAGTAATTGAACGGCCTGAGGTAAA
This sequence comes from Clarias batrachus, assembly GCA_003987875.1. NCBI lineage: Eukaryota > Metazoa > Chordata > Actinopteri > Siluriformes > Clariidae > Clarias > Clarias batrachus. The sequence goes on from QMIH01002115.1 coordinate 14,938, forward strand.
AAAAATAAAAAATAAAAAAATAAAAATAAATAAAAATAAATAAATAAATAAAAATAATTTAAAAACTAATAATAAAATAAATAAATAAATAAATATAATAATAATAATAATAATAAAAAATTATAAAAAATAAAAATAATAAAAATTAAAAAATTAAAAAATAAAAAAAAAAACAATTACAAAATTATTATGACAATATGACAAACAATAGATAACAACCAAAAACAAAAGGATAAAATCAACCATGGATTTAGGAGAGAAAGGAAGGACCACTAATGATTCTGAAAGGAAAAAAAGCAGAGCAGTTCGTCTGCACTTCATAGACAAAAGGTTAAAGGACGGCCTTCCTTCAGTCTGGACACACAGAGAAGGTCATTACCTGGGAAAGGGCAAGTTTATTAACAGTAAAAGGTTACTCAGCTCAGCATGAGCTAACAAATCCTTCTAACCATCCCTTCATCCATCCATCCATCCATCCAGCTAGCAACTTGGATGTGATGGGAAGGCCAGGCTCTGCTTGAGAGCAATGAGAAGTGATGAACTCACAAATGCCATAAGAAAGAGAAGAAATGTCAAGCACTTGCAGATGACATTGACAAGAAGAGAAATGAGGAGTAAGACCGTGGAATTGAAAACACAAGTGTGCATACTGCTTCTGTAAATGAAACTTGCATACTGACAAAAAAAACAAAATGTTACTTCCCATCACTCTGTCAAATGGGCTCAGAGGTCACCTCTGTACGTACTTTTGGATTTACAGTGCTACAGTGTTCTATGTGGGGACGTAGAGGCGTTACTATAGATTTGTTATAATACAATGGTTATGGAAATGAAAGGGTTTAACAAGATTTGGTCTAGCCAGCATGTATACTGTACTTTAAATTGCTGACAATTCGCTGAAACTGTAATGAAGTGCAAAAAAAATGAATAAAAATGAAATAATTTAACTATTCAGCTGATTATTTGTGCTCAAAGGCACATTAATCTGATTAGCCCTTCTGGCGAGTTCTACTATAATTAGCAGGCTGCTCATCCACCGGTGAAATGAAGGCTTATATATATATATATATATATATTCACTAACAGAAACAAACAGAGGTTATTAAATTATTCCTTATACACAAGAACCTGATGCTAAAGCACAACCTTAATGAGCAATGCAATACTGTTACTTCTCTATATTATTAGCATAACACTAAAATAATATTACTACAGTTTGTAACAGTAATTATATACACTATATTATTTACACATTTCTTACCCTGATTTCTCTGGAAGTGTCTTGTATTGGTAAAACACTTCCAAAAAGGTAACAGGCACATTATTCATAAAATAATCTGAATAATAATCATGAATGTGGGTTCAATAATTTTACAACCAGATTTTCTGAGTCTGCCCCTTACTTATTGTACATAAACACTTTTTTTTTCCTCTGGATTACTTAAAAAGACTGCCAACCAAAACTAAGCCATGGCATTACCAATACTGTATTGCTATAAGAAAAGAAAAGGAGCAAGAATTCCCACTGATGTAAATTCCATTACAGAATTCCCAGTGCAAGTGCACTTACTAAATTGATTTTTTTTAATTCCCCGCTTTGCCTTTAAAGCAATCATGGCTGTAGCACTTACATAAATTTCAGTGCACATGAGGATTTGTATTAAATATAAATGTTTTTTATATAATTTGATGCGAACCAGTGTGATCTCAAGAGTGTAGAAAACTGTATGGAGATGGTGCAGAAGAAACCATAAAAATATTTGTGACTATGCTTGAAATAAGCTTTTTTATGTAATTGATGACGAAAAAAGATTGCAGCAGCCCTTTAGTTATTTGAAGGTGGACTGTAGCAGTTTGGTGTATCTGGTTTAAATCTTTTCAAAATGGACTGTAGAGTCCAAAAATATGCCAAATCCCACCTTGGCAGTTTTAAGGGATCACTAAAGAAGACCATGAAAAACTTCCACACAGAAGCAAACTTGATAAAATGGCTAAATCCAACCCTGTGCACTGAACTACTGAAGTGCACTGAAGTATGCTTTAATATAGCCATTCCCAAACTTAACAAGGCTGTGGGCCAATCTGAACTGTGAAAGCCTTCTGCAGTCCACTGAACCTTTAATCACAAGAACCTTTGAATGCAAATACTTAAATCATAAATATATGAGGGAATTTTCAACAATTATGATGATGATATAAGAGTTTTATTCATTTATGTTTAGTTATAAATGACCGTCAACCAATCTGCAGTACCCTTACGACCCATTAGGACGGCCACGGCCCACACGTTGGGATATACTGTTCTAATATATATAATATATTGTATACTGTGCATGGTGACAGCAGTGTGCAGAAGATTCACAGCTTTATACAGCCACAGGAATCCAAAACCTGTGCATCCAGATCACTGCCAACAGGTGAGGAATCAGAGCAGTTTGTTACAGCTGGAAGATAAATCCTGACAGTTCTTCACCATAAGTTTGGCAGGAAGGAATCTAAAGTGATCGTAAGTACTTTCCACAGCTAATGCATATTCAATTCATTCCACTTAGTAATATATTGTCCTTTCTGTAGAAGAATATATTTTCTCAAAATCTGTCAATTTAATGGATATGTAGAGATAAATATTTTGGTAAAAGAACGAATCTTTGATAATATAAGAAACTCTAGGAAACTTTTTTTTTCTTAACTAGCCAGTCTGGCGTGGTGGAGTAACATTACCAATTTCAGTCCACGGTGGTTTATATTGTATCTTGGTTGAGTAGTGTGTCTGATTTCAATCACAACAATTTTTTTTCTATAAATAATATTAAAGTACTGTAAAATGTTACAATTTGCGTTACCCAAATTCTGCTATAATAAAATTTTCATATTAACTATTAAAACTAGGATGACACTTTTAGACAACATGTGTTTAAGCAATAGAAAAAGCAGTCAAAAGAATAGACAAATAACAGATGAAAAAAAATCGAACAGGTAAGTAATTAAACATTTAATTAAAATTTGCAAACTTAACCATAAAATGATACAACTTTCTAGAACTGAAAGACTGATGAACCATACTGTGATACAGAGTGATTCTAGCATGCTTTTTCTTTCTTAGCATGATGGTTTTCATGTGAACGTTTTATGTAACTAAATCAACATTCTGCCCACAAGTTATGGTTGTGTACCCATGCAACCTGAGCAGGAGGAGCAACCATCTCAGCACAGGAATACTGCTCGCTCAGCAGTGAAAATCACAGTAAATGGTGGCATCCCAGATTGTTAGTGTCCTGCTGCACTGTCTGATAAAATGGTGTTACTCCTTGCAAATGCTAACTGAGCGTGTTTAGAGGTTTTTACATAATTGCTCTATAATTGTTAACGAGCACATTTTACAGATCATGGCATTCTGTTAAAAAAAAAAAAAACAGGATGTGGAGAAAACACATTTGCCAATGACAAATCTTCTATTGTGCAGCTACTGTACTACACACTTTTGAGATGACTTATGTAACAAGGCATAACATGGATACGAAATGCCTATTTAATGGCCCTGTACTCACATGCTATGGTCTAGAAAACCCCTCTCTATTTTCAAATATAGTTCTGACAACTACAGACTACCCTGGACTATAACATTTTTTGTTGTTTTTAACCACATCAAAATGTTAACCTTTTAAGACACAAATACCCCAAAAGTGAAAATGAAGAAAAGTGCATTTTAAGCTTGCACTGTGGTACATGAGCATCGATTTAACAGCAGGTACCTAATTACAAACTAAACAGTTTAGACTCACGTTCATTCCTCTATGGCATGTAGTAATCCAACAAACATGATTAAAGTCTGGCAGTCAGTGTGAGGAGAAAGCATTTCTTAGGTCATAATGTTTTAGACATCTACAGACAAACTGAATCTTTTCCCCACTGGCTCCCTAACCAACCGGATGGGCAAGATTACAGAGTGATTAAAAACATCCCAATGTAATGTTAGTGGAATATATTTTTGTTTTATCAGTGTGTAGGTGGCACAGTGGTGAGTGGTTAGCACTGTGGCCTCACACCTCCAGGATTAAGGGTTCGATTCCCGTCTCGGGGTCTGTGTGCATGGATCTCATCTGATTGCATGTTCTCCCCGTGCTTGGTGGCTTTCCTCTGGGTACTCCGGTTTCTTACCATAGTACCAAAACATGCAGATTTGGCTAATTAGCGTTCCTGTAGTGTGTGTGTGTGTGTGTGTGTGTGTGTGTGTATGTGTGTGTCCTGCAACGGGTTCGCCGGACCCTACAACTCTGTATACAGGATAAGCACGGTATAGCAGATGAATAAATGAACAAATTAATTTCTATGCAACACGCAGAAAAAACCCCTGATTTTTCACTCTGAAGATATTCGTCAGGTTTTCCCAAACCACCACACATACTGTATATTACTAGACTGCATCATTTACTCCTGTCTTTTCACGAATTATTTTTTTTACCATGATAAGTAAAAACGACTTGTTTTTCCTGACAGCAAATTAAAATAATATTAGCGCTTTAATTAAACAGTTAATCACACTTATCATAATCATTTGTTCACATTAGCCCTAACTGCTGTTTATTGCTAGAATCCATTAAACAACTTTGGAGTGGTGTCATGTTTTAATTGCAGTGGATGGATATAAATTATGCTTAATGCTCTGTTGAGAGCTGTGTTGATATCTTTTGATGTGTCTCAATCAAGATGAATTTGGCCTCACAGTTTAATTAAAAATAGCAATATGAATTCTTAATTATTAGTCATTACACAATTAATGACTTGGGTCTTCAATCTTTTAGTGCTTCTGTCCTGACTGCAATTGTTATGATTGTTACATTAGAAAAACAACTGAATGAACCTACTGTAAACCTAAAACCCCTTTTTGGGCTGATAAAAGACATTTAAAAAAAATGTGATGAGCTCACTGGTGTCCAATTTAGTGTCATCGTTTGAAAAAGGGGGAAAAAGACAGGCAAAGACGATCAGTATCAGCAGCGACCGGATTTTTTTAAATGAAAACTCTGGTTGAACATGACTATCACTACGACTTGTGTATAAAAGCACCTAATAGAAGACAGCATATGGTTACACAAAAGTTACAGGACAGCTACAAGCACAGGAACGTGTAATTAAAATGTGAAAATAGACAGAAAAATTACATTATTAGTCCAAGCTTACTGTATACTGAAGAATGTGGCTGTTTATTCAACTCCAAATCTGAGTGACGATGCAAAAAAAGATTGCAATTTTATCTCATCCCAGGTCTATCGGTACACAATATTCATCTTATAATCCAACATGGAGAACACACAGTCACACATCTTGCTATATGATCTGGAGAGGTTTTAGGGAAGGATTTTCTCGTTTTGGCTATGTTCACATTACAAGCGGTAATGTTGAATACTGATTTTGTGGTCAGATCGAATTTGCATGGCTGTTCATATTCATAATTGCAAGTGAATTTGACCAGACTCTAATCTGAATGCGTCTATCCTCTGAAACATAATACATCTTTGGTATAAACACATGGAGTGCGATTGGCATTTTGTAAAGCAATGGATGCGATTTTAGCAAAAATATGCTTTGGATTTTGCTGTGGGAGGACGGCAAGCAGTTATGTGGCTGTGTTTGTTGAGGTCAAGAAGAAGGAAGGAAGCAAGACACCTCACTTTGACTGCTTAACCACTATAAAATCCCCACGCTGCCGGTGCAGACTGAAGTCAGTGAGTGACATACAAAAACTCACATGAATTCTGATCTGCCCCTTCTCATTCCTGTTGTGTGACAGTTTATCGTATATGCATCAGATCCAATCTGAAGAACATCAGATTTATGAGTTCAGACAGCCCTGTCCCGAAAAATCAGTTTCGCGTGACATTGGGGTAAAAAATTGAAAATGAGTCACTTCAGGCTGATAATGTGAACATAGCCGTAGTGTGACACGGAATCATTTTAAAAGACTGAATAGATATCAAAGTAAGAAAGAAAAGTGGTTAGTAGAGGAGAAGGCCATCTTTGTTCTGTGTATCAAGGGAGAGAAGAATCTTTGTTCTGAATAGAACAAATAATAAAATCCCAGCACAAATTCCCCAGGAGAGATCGCAGAGAGGACCTGGCACACAAACCGAGCCACCCGCTAACACGCGTACTGCATCAAACACCTATTTAGCGTGATTCACTTAAACGTGGGCTTAAGAGGGCTTCATTCAGCAACGTGCTCTCACCATTTCACCTTCGCATTCTCAGTGGATTTTATGAATGTTCTGATTTCACCTCAAGCTTCTCACCATTTTTCTCTTTCAGAATATGCAACTACTTAATAGCTAACCCATGTGCCTCACAATCTCGCCTGCCTAAAAATGACAAGACGTCATGCTGGGTCCTGGAGTGCGTGTGCTACAGAGAGATGCAGTGTGGAAAAAATGGATGAAGATTTCCACAAGCATTCTAGAGGTTTTATATTCTAATTGTACAGTCATTGAATTGGATAATGAAGTGCCAGAATTAGAAAGGAAATACGCTCTCACCTCCCCTAATGCAAACTAGCGAATGAATGTTTTCCATCTCAGTGTCTAGGTGAAGAGAACATGATAGCAGTTTATTCAAGCTGAAAGAATGGTGGGAAAGGTGCACACAAGAACATTGCAGAGACTTGTGCACCCAGAAACTATTTTTACCCTGAAGTAGCAACTCGAATTGCTCCTTCCCTTTCAGCAGGTTTCACACAAAAGTTCATAAAAGGTTCTGCAAATGCCTGTTTTACAAAACACCTAGCAGATATTATTCAAATTGCGCCTTAATATACTAAGAAATCATAAATCTTTTTAATAGAAACTCACACATACACACACCACTTAAAAGCACTGAATCTCTCAGATCTTTATCCCTAATTGCAATTTTTATTTTGCCATTTTGCAAAGGCCTGTAAACAGTGACCTTAAAGCCTGCATATTTTACTATTTCTTTAAGTAAACAATGATTTCAGAAGTCCCAAAAGCTGTGTGTGTGTGTTAAAGCTCCAGGTAAAGTACACTGCTCTTCCAAATGAAATCTTTCCTTGCATATAATTGAGCTACTGGCTCAATTATAATTGAGCTAATTGGCTGAGCCATGTCACACCAGTCAATGGAAGAGCTGAGAAACAAACTAGCACTGAGGCATTTCCTTTTATGAGGTCACATTAGGGGAAATTGACAGGGTTGTTTAAACCCCCAGCTAATACAAAACTAGCTAATACAAAAAAAGACAAAAGGCAGGGAATGTTTTTCCTTCCATTCCTGCACAATGAAGATACATCTGAATGTCTAAAAACTGAATTTTGCATAATAGGTCCCCTGTAATGTACTCCATCACAAGAGGTAGATATCAGGTTGGGCTTTCTGGAAATCATTGCTATAGAAGAACCTTGCTTCTTTCAGAAAGGCCATAATAAGGCTATGAGGCCCCAGAGAAATTCCATGTACAGTCCTTCAGCACAGACGGGGACCGGCGTTCTCCAGTAGCCCCTAAAGGAAAGTTTATATTTTTGGAATAGGGCTACGTGTTAGAGTAATGCATCCTCCAGGAATCAGGCAATGAATCAACCTACAAGTATACAAGGCCCACGTGTCAGAGCCTCTTGCATTCAAGAATGTTTCCTAAACTGCTGGGTTGCAGAACTTAGCAATTCAGTCTGAGGGACCATACTCATAATCACAGGGACCTGGCTGGGGATGCCAAATCTCTAAGCAAATTTACACAGAAAAGAAGCTGCCAGGGTGGTGCAGGTGCTCACGAAGCAGAGGTGGAAAGCAAGGTTATGAAAGCCGTGGTGGGGCCACAAGCAGAACTCAAAAACTCTCAAAAAGGCTAAGCACACAAGTCAGACCCCGGGTTTTTGCTGGAGGAAATAGAAAAAATGTACATATACACTAAATTACTGAATAAATGTATTAATGACAAGCCAGTGGACAGATTTGCATTGGAAGATTTCAATGTTGTGTCTTTAGTTACATTGTCTATTTCTTCAATAGAGTTATTTTCTTCATATAAAAACTGACCCAGCTTTCTCTGGTGGCTTTATCTAAAGGTCACTTGCTCTGCTCCATTTATGGAAGACTGCATAATTTTCCTTAAGTAGAATGATGTTTTTGTGTTTGTAAATTAATTTTATTACATGTCCTGATTAAAGAAAATTGGAGAAGTAAATAAAGTTTCCATTGATAGTTGAAACTGTGTACGTTGGACTTTCATCTAGAAATTAATACATAGCCTTTGATGCTGATGAAGAAACAATAGACCCTCAATAATGCAATAAATTTACTGGAAGTGGGCCTTATGGGTATACATTTAAGGCTGTACGGAAGTCAGTTTCAGATCATTAGGCATGGTGATTGGAAAGAACAGGTGCAACACTGCTTCTGGCTAAGTCCTCTCAGTCAGCAGCAAGCTGCAATTTTTTTTCCTGAATTAAATTTCTGTATTAATCTATTTAAACAGCTTGCATTTAGCAGTGTTTATGTCCATCAAATCATCTGATGATTTATTTGGGATGTACAGTTTATACAGTATTTATAAAGAGCACTACCTTACTAATGATCATGATGTTGTTATTGTCACTGACACGACATTGATTTAAAAAAAAAAATTATTACAATTACCAAGCAAAATAATAATAGTAATCATCTTCATCTAGCATTTATAAGGTCTCTAATTAGTATTCAATTTAATATAAACAATTGTCTTGGTCCACTTGATTAATCTGACTTTGAATGAAACTATCTAGCTTTTTTACTATTTTCTACAACCTCTATATAAAAAAAGGCATTATTCACTTTAATATTCATTCTTGATTCAAATAGGGATAAAAGCAAATTTTTCACACATACAGTACAGGCAGATACAAAAACGCTGTTTTTATTCTGCTGTTTACAAAATCAGTGAGTATCCAGGATCTAGTACTTACCTCTTTTGGCTTTCGCCTGTCTCACCCTCCATATTGTTTTGTGGATCTCAAAATTGTAGTTTGAAGGCAGAACACTAACCGCCTCTTTCAGCTCAGGGTCTTTGAGAATCTCATCAGGAATCTGATTCGCAACCCTCCTTGGGCCTTTCACTAAACCACAGTAATCAAAAAGCAATACAGTTTCAGGATACACGCATTCCGGCAAAGTTGTGAAAACAAAAATGTAATATGCATCTTTATTGCTTTGTCTCATGCTTTATAAACATTTTGGGTACCCTGTAACACGAACAATTAGTTCCGCTGTTATTTTTCTAGAGCTAGAATGGATTTCTGTGAAACACAGCAAGAGGGTCAGCGCTAAACCACACTTACAAACATAATGGCATTTATTATCAACTTCTTATTACCTATGGGGTCCCTGGCTGCAAAAAGATTGCAAATCTCTGAAATAGACTATTGAGTGCAAGTCAACATCTGAGGGGAAAAAAATTGTTGTTACAACTCACTCGATCTGAAATCCAAAAACTACTACTTTTTACTCATATTCAATGAAATAGTTGAACAGTCTAACACAGACAACAAACTGTAAACAATCTCTTTTGCAGTTAGTTTTAATCCAATATGTCTGTAGGGTTTATTTTCAGTGACTCTGTACTCCTAAAGCATCTTAACTGTAAACTTTTTTATTTGAGGGTCTTCTCCAAGTTATTTATAGGTGCAGGTGCTCACGAAAGCAAATCTATAAGTAAAAATATTAAACATATTAATGCTAAACTACAGACAAATCCCTGAAACACTACATATTGTACCACACAGTATTGTTGTCATACTGATGAGATGAAATGCAAAATCTATCCTGAAAAGATATTGCATATTGATCTTTATAATAATCATGTGATTTATAACAAATATCCAAGCAGATTAATATCTTTAAAATCTGGGATTTAAGCTTTTGCTTCATTTCTACATAAAGCAAGTGTTGTGGCGGCACTTTAATCTTTCAGTCTGTATAGTTTTCTCCCCTCCTCATCTCAAGAAAGCATTTATATTAATTCCATGCTCAACACCATCATGCTTATCGTTTCATAGTTTGCCAACAAGCAGAGTTGAGTCTTCGCCATAGCATCATTATATTGTTGCATTGTATTCTGGATCTTTGAGCCTAAACTTGTCTTTCTCCTTTATTTTTACATTGGATATAACACTTGCATAAGAAAGATCATTGCTCTCACATTGTAACACTTAACAGTAAACCCTGATCCCTTGTGTGTTATAATACAGGCATTTGATGGAAGAATTTTCAGTAACTGGTCTGGCTGTGTCATAATATAACCAACATGGCAGACAACCAGACATTTCTCACTGTAATCATTTGAAACTATTGATTATTGAGTAATATTCAAACTAATGCAAACTATTTCAGTATAAAAATACATTGTGTTTCAGAGTGAAGGTTTCCTTTAACATCTTAATATTAGCTGTAAATACACCAAAAGACTTGTGCGCTGAACTATAATGCTCAGTGATGCAACACTCAAGCACAAAAATGGTTAAGTAAGGACTTCTTATTAATGAAGCAGTAAAACTGATATATTAAATATCATAACATAAAGTGCCCACTGCAGTCAACCGGTGAACTTCTGGTGAGTGGAACACCTAGTCCTTGAATATTGACGAATAACTTGTTGCCAACTTGCAGAAGAGACTCATCTGTCTGTGGGAACTATACAAACAATTCTTCATAAACACCACCTGCACAGTACATTAACTCAGCTGGAAGTTATTGCCAAAACCCCCACACAGTGACCTCGCTCCAAACCATTTCCACATGCTCGGGTCATGAGAGGAGTTCCTGGAAGGCCAGCGTTTTAGACGCGAAGCATGTGAAGATGTGAGAAAGCTTGGTATCCAAGCACTAGTGTAACACTGGGACAAGTGCATTAGTGGAGCAGGGGATTATATATTGAGGAGAATGGAGAGGGGTTATGGTTTCACTCTCATTTTTAAAAAAATCCCACTTTGACTCGAACGCTTCAAGCATTTTAACTACATGTATGTAGAACTAGTTAGGTGGAAAGTAAAATGTCTAACAGGACACTAACAGTTATTTTGGCATTTCTGAAGCTCTGCTGAAGCAGCAGGAAACAAAGTTTAAGGAGCTCTTCAGACAGTATACATTTAGGTCAAGTATCTGTAAGCTCAGTGTACGAGCATTCGTGCGGGTTATTTGCTCTTTCTTAAAGATAAATGAATAATTTGTGCTCTCCATCTCTATAAGACTACTAAGGAAAGTCTCTCAGCAAACATAGTCTTACAGGCAGCTCACACACATCAGTACAGCGTGTCTCCAGATACTTCATAACCACTGTACATTTACAACGAGAGCTTTGCTATTAAAACACCACAGTCTACTGCCCTCCTGGCGCTTAGAATAATCGGGATAAAACACATTTATGTTTACCTGTCGGCTTTTTAGCGACGATTTCCACACCTCCACTGGGCGCCGCCATGTTTGCGCAGACTCCACGCGGGGTAAGGGAAGGCATCATCAGTGGAGCGCCGAGCGATTCAACGACCAGCGACATCATCCGCGAGCAAACCGGCTTACTACTGTAGCACTAACAGACTTTTGAATATACGGTAGCTACCTAGCCAGAACGTTTGGATATCTTTTATTTGTATTAATTTATTAGTTTTATATTTTTGTCAATAAAATGAATTAATAGACCAGAGTCAGTTGTTTCATGAGCATTATTTATGAACATCAGACTACTTTACTGTCACTAGTACCATAAACTGAAACCACCCTAGTCAGGAAGTAACTGCCACTTGACAGATTAACATTCATTACATTATACATTCTTGTGGTGTAGTTTAGTGTAGTGTAGAATGAGGAGGTCTTGTATTGAGTAGGATGCCCCCTTTACCACCACAACTGTGATGCACTGTGTGTTCTGGCACCGTTTTATATTTGAGCGACATTAGCTCTTTTATTGTATTGACTACACCGGCCAGGCTTCACTCCAGTGAGCCTTGACCACCCATGACCCTGTTGCCAGTTCACCGGTTGTCCTTCCTTGGAACACTTTTGGATTGTCCTGACCACTGCAGCTTGGGAACATACAGTACTACAGGAGCTGCAGTTTTAAAGTTGCTCTGACCCATTCGTCTAGCCATCACAATTGGGCCCTTCTCACAGTAGCTACATTTTCAATATTGCGTTACAACAGATGCTGGAAGTGGGTGGGATATATTGGGCAGCAAGTGAACCTTTTTTGATATGTTGGAAGCAGGAAAAAGTTGTCAAGCATAAGGATTTAAGTGACTTTGACAAGCGACAAATTGTGATGGCTAGAGCACTGAGTTAGAGGAAATCCAAAACTGCAGGTGTTGTTCGATGTGCCCTGGTCTGCAGTGCAAAAGGAATCCAAGGAACGAACTGGCAACAGGATCATAGGAGACCAAGGCTCACTGATGCACATGGGGAGTGAAGTAGTAAGGCACCTGTAGTCCGATCCAATAGACACGCTATTTTAAATGAAATTGATGAAAAGGTTAATGCTAGTTGTGATAGGAAGCTGTCAGAACACACAGTGCATCACTGTTATAGTGGCAAAACGGGGGACCTACTCTATTGGCCATGGGTTACTGGGTTACTATCCCAAGCAACGTAGTACAGTACATGATACACCCTAGTTGGGGTGCTATCCATCGCAGACCACGCACAATCGTGGTAGCTCAGAACACGTTAGGTGAAAATTAACATTGTTAACATTATTTTTTTTTCTTTTATTATTATTATTTATAATAAATACATTTTATTTGGGGCGGCACCGTGGTGTAGTGGTTAGCATTGTCGCCTTGCACCGCCAGGGTTCAGGTTCGATCCCCGGCCAGGCTCGATTCCCGTCTCTCTGTGCATGGGTTTCCTCCGGTTTCCTCCCACAGTCCAAAGACATGTAGGTTAGGCTAACTGGCATTCCCAAATTGTCCGTATTGTGTGAATGAGTGTGTGAGTGTGTGTATGTATGTGTGCCCTGCGATGGATTGGCGCCCTGTCCAGTGTGTACCCTGCCATGTGCCCTAAGTCTCCTAGGATAGGTTCCAGGCCCCCCATGACCCTGAATACAGGATTAAGCGGTAACTGGGGGCCTGCCAGCCATCCGGCAATCTGAAGAACATCCGAGTGAGTGAGTGAGTGAGTGACATTTTATTTGGGTATTATTTTGGCGTAGTTATTTGTGTTTGAATTAAACCCCTTCAATTTAGTGGAGTTAAATTGACTAATGATTATAAGGTTCAGTAATATACAGTATAATACCTTTTGTTAATCATATTTTAATTGAATTAGGAATTATTGCTTGATGGATCTCCCACATCTCAGTATGCCTATGGTCTCAGCCGGGAGAGATACCACACTGCATGTTGCATGCATGATGACGGTTTCTGATTGTCTGCATAAGCCACAGGAAGTGTTACCATATATGGAATGAGGAAGCACACCAAGTGGGTTGTTTTATATACAGTACATATGACATAGGACAAAGAGAAATATGATAGTACATATGACATATGACATACAGTAGGACAAAGAGAAATGTAGAAGAGGTTCATAGAGGGGGAGGTTCATACAATGTCAGAAAACCCTAACACCTTTTTAATACTGGGTCTTAACTTCCCCTACTCTAAAAAAAAAAGGTGATGAAAAACCATAAACTCTGCAAAGCACTACAATAGCATATTTATTGAGCACTTTGTGGGTTTCCTTGCAGCCACAATCTAATTTATAATGTACAGGGAATAGCACTAGACTCTTACATATTAACACTAATACTGCATATTTAAAAACGCTGAATTTACTCTATTTAATAGATTCCACAACATACTAAATTGTACAGTATTTGTTTAGTTGATCTATTTTAATTGAATGCTAATTGTAAATGAAAGATTGCATGAGTGAATCATTAAAAAAAAAAAAAAAAATTGTGAATAAGAGTTTTCTATACGGACTGTGACGCCTTACCTAATGTCTGTGTCACTGCCGCATGGATGGTACAGGTTTGGCTGTGAAAGTAGGGAGAAGTGATAAAGTGAGTCACTCGTCTGTTCTTCAGATTGCCGGATGGCTGGCAGGCCCCCAGTGTATCACAGCATGTATTCTACTTCCAAAGCTTTTGCATTTCAGCATTTCTAATACTGAAGAAAAAGGGGCCTGTTAAGATAGCACTGCTGCGATTAGGCGTTAAAGTGCACACAGCTTCATCGTTTATTCATTCAAACTGTTACGAGAGATCAAATTGCCGCTGTATTTAACAGAGAGCATAGAGGAAATGCTTCTTGTGCATTTCTGATTTTTAAGAGCCTTGATTTATTTTTTTTTTGTCCCAAAGTAAACTGCTGTTGCTGTGATTTTCAGTTAGAATTTTAAAATCTATAGTGTGAAGTTTATTATTATTTACTACCTAAATTTACTAATAAAAATACTTAGTTACAAATATTCCTTGTACAGTTATTAATTACATAAATCTTTTAACTAATTTCATTTCCATTGCTACCTGTATAGCTGCCATAAAAAATTAAGGATAAAGTCTTATTGTGATTGAGAAATGGTTGGCTTAAAATGCTTTGGTTAGTGATAAAATGAAAAGCAGTGTATAACTGCAAAAAGATGGACAAACTTTAATGGTGACAAAAATGTTGCCACATTTTATATTCTCTGTATAATCTAGTGCATACTGTAGGTCCATGATATAAAGTATTGTTGGAACATTTTGAGTAGTTTAAATATAATTGGTTTTATATAATATAACAGAATATACAAAACAATATGAATTAATATAAATTATTAATAAATAGTTGTGACTAGCTATTACAGTATGTCAAAAAGCCACTGCTTCAGGATAATAACCTTAGTAAGCAAGCTCTTCCTTGTTCATTACAACTTAGCCAGGCAAAACTGTAAGATGTAATAAGAGCATTGGTAAACCAATTGCAAAGCCAAATAAGACAAATCAAAGCTATATAAAGTGTAACTATTGATTTACATTTTCCTTTAAGTTTCTCCACAAGTGGTTATTTTACAAATTTACACATACTGTCAATATTGGTTTCTCTTTGGATCACTGGTTTCTTCCCATCTCCTAGAAAAAATATGCTGCTAAATGGTTTTGCTATGAATTTCTATAAATCTATATTTCTACTAAACAGGAATGTGTGAATGTGTGTGCAATGTGTAAGATTCGTTGGATTAAAATGTCATATATTGTAAATGTACCTGTCATGTTTTGGTGTGCGAGGCATAACTGCAGAGGCTCCAGGTGTTAAAGGAAACGAAGTTTATTAACATAAAAGGTCAGGGAAACCATCAAACATATAAACTTAATAAAAGGAAACTGAAAGTAAAACACTAAGAAACAAAACAAGACAGCCGCTACTAAACATACAGWCATTTAATATAAGGAAATCAACAGACGCAAGACAAGGAACTGAAAGACACCAAACTATTTATAATGACACTAATCATCAACTCGGTTCAGGTGAGCGCCTGCCTGGTCACCTGACCGAGTTGCCCCATGGGAACTGAAGTCACAAAAAAAAATTACAACACAACCACGGGCGCTTTGGCGCCCTCTAGGGGTTATCCCTGACATAACCCCCCCTCAAAGGGCGCAACTCCGGGGCGCCACAGGAGGTCCAGGGCATCCCCCCCAGGGTCCAATGTCTGCCCCTCTCACCCAGAGGCTGGCTGTGATGTCCGGCTGGCTGGGTGGCGGAAACACGGAAAGTGCGCCGTCCTCTTTGCAGGGCGGCGAAGGCAGAGGAAGCGCGTTGTCCTCAGCAGTGCGTGACGGCGGCGAAGGAGAAAGCGGACGCTCGCTGTCCTCGGTGGCGCATGACGGCGGCGGAGGAAGCTCGACGTCCTCGGCGTGGCATGACGGCGGCGGCGGAGGAAG
>QMIH01002115.1:32655-64927 GCA_003987875.1 Clarias batrachus
CTCATTCAAGAAAAAAGCAGCTAAGTAAAGAAAAACGAGCGGCCATCATTACTTTAAGAAATGAAGGTCAGTCAGTCCGAAAAATTGGGAAAACTTTGAAAGTGTCCCCAAATGCAGTCACAAAAACCATCAAGCGCTACAAAGAAACTGGCTGACATGCGGACCGCCCCAGGAAAGGAAGACCGAGAGTCACCTCTGCTGCGGAGGAGAAGTTCATCCGAGTCACCAGCCTCAGAAATCGGCGGTTAACAGCAGCTCAGATCAGAGAGCAGGTCAATGCCACACAGAGTTCTAGCAGCAGACACATCTCTAGAACAACTGTTAAGAGGAGACTGTGGGAATCAGGCCTTCATGGTAGAATATCTGCTAGGAAACCACTGCTAAGGACAGACAACAAGCAGAAGAGACGCGTTTGGGCTAAAGAACACAATAAAGAAAACTCTTTGAATGAGAAGGTGTGTCCAAACTTTTGATCTGTACTGTAGATACATTTAAATACATTTAAATTATATATGTTTGCACTTCTGTAATCCTACAGGTGACCAAACTATTCACACAGCACAGCATCCTACAGTATGTGGTAGTAACAAATAATTTTTTGTTACTGTTGAGTTTGTTACTGTTGTTTGTTGAGTTTGTCTTAGTGTCAGTCCCATGTCCGAATAATGAGCAGGGTTGTGTCAGGAAAGGCCATCCAGTGTAAAACATGTGTCAAATCAATATGTGGATCATCATGAAAAAGATTTCCATGCCAGATCAATGAGGCCCGGGTTAACAACGACCGCCTCAGGTTACGTTGGTCAGCAGGAAATCTGTGGAAATTGGGCTACCGAAGAAAGAAGAGAGGGGGCAGTTGTGTCCAGAGAGAGAGAGGCAAATAAGAAAATGTGATACAGTAGTGTATAGTTTAAAATAGGAACTTTGAATGTTGGCACTATGATTGGTAAAGTGAGCTAAACAAAGTGGTAGTGAGTGACCCCAAAAAGAAAGACTGGTGATTGGAGCTGACCTTAATAGGCATGTAGGAGAAGGTGGTGTGGGGGAATGTGGAAGTGCAGGAAGAGGAAGAGGCTTGCGAAAAAGGACTGGGGTAGTAAGAGAGATGAGGAAAATAGATAGGACTATAAGGAGATGCAATGTAAGGTGAAGATGGAAGTGGCAAAGTCTAAGGACATATAGTGAGTTGTATGAGAAGCTCAAAGGAATGAGAAAAGCATTTGTGTCAACTGGCCAGAGAGAATGATCAGGGAAGAGAGTTTTGAGAAGGTGAAAGGAGTTTTTTTTTTGGACCTAATAAATGAAGAAACTGAGAGGGAGAGAAAGTTGGATGAGGTGGAGGTAGTGAATCAGGTAGTACAGGGAATTAGTAAGGTTGAAGTGAATAGGATGAAGAGTGGAAAGATGGTCCAGATGACATTCCAGTGGAGGCATGGACTGGTTTAGGAGAGATGGCAGTGGAGTGGCTTACTCGATTATTTAACAAGATCTTACCATTCTTGAATATCAACTACAGAGGCATAAAGCAATGAGCCAGACCAAGAAGTTTGGGAAAGAGTAGTGAAAGCTAGGTGGAGATGAGAGGTGACAATCTGTGAGCAGCAGTATGGATTCATGCCAAGAAAGAGCATTGCGTATGTTTGCTTTTAGAATGCTGATGGAGAAGTCCAGATAAGGTCAGAAACAGGTGCATAGTGTGTTTGTAGATCTGGAGAAAGCGTATGATAGGGTGCCCAGAGATGAACTAGGGTATGGTGGTATGGCATAAGGAAGTCAGGAGTGGCAGCGAAATATGTGATGATGGTGCAAGATAAGGTGGTGGTGGGACTGCACAAGTTAAGAGCACCACATGCTCTTAGTCCCTTCCTGTTTGCAGTGGTGACGGCTGATGGTTGCCGATTGATGGATGAGGTTAGACAAGAGTCCCCATGGACTGTGATGTTTGTGGATGATATTGTTATCAGCTGAAACTGAACTGACACTGAGTGGGGGAAACATGCAGTTGCAGGGAGTAGAGGTAGGGAGGGTAGAGGAGTTTAAATGTTTTAGGGTCAACTGTCCAAAGCAATTGTGTGGTAGAGAAATGAAGATGCGAGCGCAAATAGAGTGGAATGGGTAGAAGGAGTGATCTATGACAGAAAGGTATCAGCAAGAACAAAATGGAAAGTTTACAGAACACTAGTGAGACCAGCAATGTTGTACAGTTTGGAGATGATGCCATTGACAAAAAAACAGGAAGCACAGCTGGAGGTGGCAGAGGTGAAGATGCTGCGATTTGCTTTGGGAGTGACAAGAATGGACAGGGTTACGAATAAGCGGGTTAAAAGGACAGTGCATGTAGCATGGATTGGGGACAAAGTTAGAGTGGCCAGATTAAGATGGTTTGGACATGTGCCGATGAGGGAGGAGGGGTATGTTGGGGGAGAATGTATAATGATACCTTCAGAATCACAATACAAATCAAATCAACACCTATGTATCATGTTAACATCAAGGTGATGCATCGTACGTTTAGCCTAATGTGCGTTTAGCCAGGAAACAAGATTGAATGAAGAGACACATCCTAGGCCATTACAAATATTTAATGCATTTTGTTTAAGCATAGAAGATTATGATTGTAGCCCCAAATTGTAAATGTATTGTTTTGTGAATCACTAATATTCCATATCAATTGAAATTAATTCCAGACATATGGTGTATAAGTGTTAATTGTTTGTTTTTTTAATATATACATCTAATGTTCCCTTTATTTTCAGAATGTTACTTTCACAAATAATGGCATCCAGAAAATTTTTTTCCAAAAGACCTTTCTTTTGCTTTACATATTTTGAAAGCAGAATAACAAGGTCATTTTCTGCACAGTAACATACAAGTGGTTCCTTGCCACTGTCAGCATCAATACCAAGGACAAACAAATGTGAAAACATTCTTTTCTGGAGGCACACTGGACAGGATAGACTGAACGTGACGTTTATAATAAGGTGGGAGACTTTGGGTGAAACCTGGCCTGCCAACACCAATACTGTATTGATTAAAATGTCTAAATTAATTGTGTAGTTTGGAGGTGAAATCTAAAATAAACCTCCTGACATATCAATCATTTTAGAATTACTGTAGCAGCAGTAGCATAGTGAATCTGAACTTCGAAACTTGCTGATATAACTGCAAGTTGACTGTACAAATAATCCAAATATTAGATTTGCCAGAAAAGAGAACATTAATGCATAAAATGCAAAATATTATTATCTATTAGCATATTGTTAAGTGCTTTTGTGAACCCTTGGAGAAGCCCTGATAACATCAGCAAAACTTCTGATGCAAAATAATAGGATATTTAATACAATTTTAAATCTCAGACTCTTATGGGAACTTCATGAGCATCAGTGTTCACAAAGCCTTCAGTTTTCTGGGGGGAAATAAATAATAACACACAATGCAGTGTTAATGTGATGTTAAAAGGGAAGTCTTAGAAAAATCCCTAATCATAAGCATTTAGTTATCTTGCTATATAGACATAACTAAATGTCCATTAAAGAGGAAGTTCTAGATTCAGTTTTAATCAGCAAATTACGTTTTTGGGTTATCCACAGAGGCAAGTGGGGCAGAGCCACACCATTTTATCAGTGATTTACCTCAACCAAAGATTGACAAAATATTAATACAGAATAATTTAATTAACTTTTGATGATCGACAGATATAAGCAGATGTTTAATTGATGTGCATGCTTTTCTAGACATTGGATAACAATTGTAACAATAGGCACCCATTTGGGGCAGGAATTATGCTGTGCCATATTTGGCTACGCGGTGGTACGGCGGCTTAATGGTTAGCACTGTCGCCTTGCACGTCCAGGGACCAGGTTCGATTCCTGCCTCGGGAGGTAGTTTGCATGTTCTCCCTGTGTTTGTTGGTTTTCCTCCGGGTACTCTGGTTTCCGTCCACAGTCCACATGCACAGTAGGCTAAATGGAACTCCCAAATTGCCCATAGTGTGTGAATGACTATGTGAGTATGTGTATGTGTGTATCCTGCAATGGATTGGCACCCCGTCCAGGGTATACCCCGCCTTGTGCCCTAAGTCTCCTGGAATAGGCCCCTGGCCCCCCACAACCCTGTCTATGGTATAAAGCGGAATAGACAGTGAGTGAGTGATGATTGGCTGAGTTGGAAACCACACGCCAGTTAATGGGTTAGCCAAATTGATCTACATATTATAAAAATACTTTTAAATGGCTAAGGTCTTCTTTTAAAGCAAATAATTACATTGAAATCTAATACATTTCCACAAAAAAAAAAGCAAAGAGTTAGTGCAAGACACATTTTTATTGTAAAACAATACCCGGGCAAAAAAAAAGTCGTACACTCTTATTTTTTCATTAGACCGCTTTTTGCTTTGATTAAGACTGTGGCATTATTCAGATTAGCTTATGCAATGTAATTTGTAATTTGCTGTGAAAATCTTCTTCCACACATTCCATATATTCTCAATGGGTTTATATTCTGGACTCGGTCATGGCCAAGCCATGTGTGGAACCACTCCTTCAGAATTTGAGCCCAATGAATCCTGGCATCGTCATCTAGAAATACGACCGTGTTGTCATGAAAGAAAAAATCCATTGCCTGAAAAACCTGGTTATTCAGTATATTCAGGTTATCAGCTGACCTATTTTTTGTGCACATGCGGAACCCAGACCTGACCAACAGAAGCAACCCCAGATCAATACACTGCCCCCAAGGCTTGTACAATAGCTACTAGATGTGATTGGTGCTTCACTTCTCTCTGCTTACCCTGATGCAACCATTACTCTGGATTCATTAGACCACATGACCATTTTCTTACACTATGTAGTCCATTCTTTATGCTCCCTATACTTCCTGTTTTTTCTTGATGCAGGAATAATTTGATCCTTCTGAAAAGGAGTAACACCTACAAGATATGTCTTCTGACATGGTTGTTTAAGAAATTAAAAGCTTAGCTATTTGCTTATTTAAATCCAGGTCTTGGTTTTTGTTAGCCAGGCACTGTATATTATTAAGATTAATCTAGGGAACTGGCCTTTATGGAGCAGATAAAATCTGATAAATCAGAAATATGTATGAAATGCTTATTTCACATGCGAAGGCTGAGAAAAAATGTAGATTTTTAGCCTTTAGTAGTTATGCTGGAAGGTTTCCTGAAGCCTGTCAACCCTGGTTAATGTTATATTCTCATTGTCGGTTCAGAGTTGTCAACCCTGAAACGGGTCACTACACAGTAGTCAAGTGTGATAACCTTTCAACCTTAATTTTGTCTCCGTTAATGTTGTCCTGCGCCACCAAAGTCATGATCCATCGTTTCTGCTGTCATCTTATTTAATATTAGAACTCCTTTAACAACCTTTAACTCCTTTAACAAGTGCATGGGAACTCTTTAATTCCTTATCATTATAATATTAGCTTGATCATTTACACAGTAGTAACTAAGCCTCAGGATTTGGAAATATACGAGAATTCAGGGCTAAAACGAACATGCAGTTTCACTTAAGGAAAGTCAA
Organism: Clarias batrachus; assembly: GCA_003987875.1. Classification (NCBI taxonomy): domain Eukaryota; kingdom Metazoa; phylum Chordata; class Actinopteri; order Siluriformes; family Clariidae; genus Clarias; species Clarias batrachus. Next base: position 38,187 of record QMIH01002115.1, read on the forward strand.
GGTTTTGAAAAAGTAAGATCAATGTAGTTGAATTTGTGAGAAAAAAGTGCATCCTTCGCCGGCAGCATGGTGTGGAAAGGGTTAGCACTGTGGGGTTCAAGTCCTGTCATGGATCTGTATGTGGAGATCGCATGTTCTCCCCATGCTTCATGGGTTTTCTCTGGGCTCTGTTTTCCTCCCTCAAGCGAAAGAAATGAAGGTTGTTGTTTTCAAATGACCTGTAGTCTGTAATTGTGTGCGTGCTTGTGGCCTGCAATGGATTGGCCTCCTCATCCAGGGTGTACTCCACCTATTGCCCTGCTCCCGTGACCATGTACAGAATAAGTGGTATAGAAGATGAGTGAGTATCCTTAACTTTTTAAACTATTTTATATGAATTAAGTCATATCTCATTAAACAATTACAGGAAAAGATAACAAAAGTGTGCAAGCATTCCACTCTAACACTGGTCTGGTTTAAAAAGCCTTAATGTAATTATCTCATATATTTTGGCCTTTTCTTACTGTATGTAGGTGTTCTCAAAAGGTCAGCAAACACTGAAAGTAAATGCCCATTTGATTTGACATGTGTTTTATTTTCGAACTGCTTTATATATCAGCATTTGTTAAATATTATTAACCGCTGAGGATATCAATACTAGCTGAGTTGCTCAGAGCCTGGGCTTATGCTGTGTGGATTGCAGCTGGCAGGACTGGAAATAAAAATGCTAAGAGCCTAACAAAAAATGTGCCTATTTTCTGTCATTACAGTATATGTAACCTCACTGTCTGGTAAAGGTGTTTATTTTGTCTATGTGATAACTATCTTTAAATTGCCTAGTTTAAATGATTTCTTTTTTACTTTGAACATTAAAAGTAAACTCTAAATCTTTGTTTTTATAAATATGTAGGTATTAAATGTCATGTGTCAAACACAATTATATTTCAATAAATGTGTGTGTGTGTGTGTGTGTGTGTGGTTGTCAATTCATGTGTGATAATAATTTGTCATTCTATATTTTATTGCCGCATACCATTGCTTAGTCTAGAACTAACCAAATGAAGCAACCCCAGATCATAACACTGCCTCCAGAGGCTTGTATAATGGGCACTATGCATGATTGGTGCATGATTTCATTCACTTCCCTTCTTATCCTGATCCATCTATCTCTCTGTAATAGGGTCAGTCTGGACTCATCAGGCCAAATTACCTTTTTCCAATGGTCCACAGTCCAATCTTCATGCTCCCTACCAAATTTGCCACAGATTAGCCTCGCTGACAATTCATTTTCCTATGGACACGGAGCTGGGCAATCCCAATCCTGTTCTTGTTGCACTTATATGCGAAAATCCTCTTAGTTTCACAATTAAACATAGCTTGTCAGTGAAAAGCAAATTTCTACTGTTGAGGTTTTGTGTGACTTCAACAATGCAACTTCATCAAATGTTTAGTTAATCTGTACCATTCTCTTTTTCTTGAGGAATTTTTCTTTAGTGAAATTGACAGTTCAGCACAGTTCAGTTCTTAACCCAATTCCATGTTTTCTTTGCTTGATCCAGGCCCTTGTGAAATGGGAAACTTTTTGTGTCTCTTGCTGGGGAACAAACATTCTGGAGCATAAGGTTAGAGATATGATTTAGGGGTAGAAAAATCTGAGATGCTGCAGAAATATGAATATACAGTGCTGGGAAAAGGTGTTTGCCCCCCCCCTTCCATATTTGTCACACTTAAATGATACGGCTCATCAAACAAAGTTTAATATTAAACAAAGATAATCCGAGTAAATACAAAATGCAGCTTTTAATTGATGAAGCTGCCTGCTCCTTTGTGAAAAAGCAATTGCCCCTGAACCTAATAACTGGTTATGCCACCCTTAGTATTAACAACTGCAATCAAGTGTTTGCGATAACTGGCAATGATTCTTTCACATCACTGTGGAGGATTTTTTGTCCCACTCTTCTATGCAGAATTGCTTTAATTCAGTCAAATTGGAGGGTTTTCAAGCATAAATGGCCCTTTATAAGTATTTCAATTACATTTCATTTTAATGTCCTTGCTGGTGTGTTTCGGATCATCGTCCTGCTGCATAACCCAAGTGCCCTTGAGCTTAGGGAAACAAGTTGATGGTCAGACTTCACGATTTTGTGGTAGTGTGTAGAATTCAGGTCCTGAAGCTTCAAAGCAGACGCAGACCATCACGCTACCACCACCATGTTTGTTATGTTGCGCTTTTTAATAAAAAGCAGTGTTACACCAGATGTAACAGGATGCACACCTTCCAAAAAATTTTTTTTTTGCTAAATGTGAGACAAGTCTTTGTGTTCTTTTTGGTCAGCAGTGGCTTTTGCCTTGGAACTCTCCCATAGTTGCCATTTTTGCTCAGTCTCTTTCTTATTGTTGAATCGTGAACACTGACCTTAACTGAGGCAAGTGAGGAAGTTCTTTAGATGCTGTTCTGGGTTCTTTCATGAGCTCCTGGATGATTTCCGATCACTAGTCCAATGCCTTAATCACTGAGCTACCCCTGCTCTGCTTCACTTTGTCAGGTTCTATTTATGTGATTTCTTGATTCAAAGGTCTGGCAGTAATCAGGCCTGGGTGGGTGTGGTGGGTGAAATTTAACTCAGCTTTCCCAAAATCACCGTGCATTCATTTATACCCTTAATACATGAAATTATTATTTAAAAAAATGCATTTTGTATTTACTCTGGTTATCTTTGTGAGAAAGAAAAATTTTGTTTGACGATCTGAATCATTTAAGTGTGACAAATATGAAAACTAAAAAATCAAGAAGGGGCAAAGACTTTTTCACGGCACTGTATACCAAATCTGCAGATTTTTTATTACGAAACAAATCAAAGAAAAAACCGTCAAACTAGAAGAGTTAAAGGTTTCATTTTGTTTATTGAGATTAAGACGCGCTTGCTTACGGCGCAGACTGTATAATTATTAATTAGCTGCATCATTTTGTCCTCACAAGGATAGGAAGACAGACGCGCGTGTGTGTAGACGCGTGTGCGTGCGTGCGTGCGTGCGTGTGCGCGCGCGCAGAGGACGAGCCTAGAGAGAGAGAGTTTCATAAGCCTGAATATTGCACTTATATGCGTACAGAATCCGTAAGAAGATTTCTTTAAATGATTATTAGTGTCTTTCCAGTGGCTGGGATTTGTTCACGGCGCTCTGTGTGTATCTTGGACGCTCATCAGTCGACTGGTGTGGAGCGAGTGGAGACTCTGTTTCCAGTCTTTATCTAGTGCGTAAACACCCGTGTCGCGCCCTAACAGCGCCTTGCTGTCTCCTGTCTCCAAACCGGAAATGTGAGCGCGATGCTCTCTCTCTTTCTCTCTGTGTGTGTGTGTGTGTCGGAGAGCTAGTGTAGCGGACATCTCCTCGCACAGACATCTTCTTCTCGGTGTTCAAACCCGGCTGGATTGTGGTGTTGGTTCAAAGAGCGTTTACCAAACGGATCCTACTGGATTGCTGGGACAAAGTTTAACCGGAGACGCTTCTTGCCTCACCGGTTGGTTCAGACCCCCTGCTTTGTGTTGGAGTTTAACCTGGTCATTCAGTTCATGGCTCATTTCCGGACCTTCCTGGATCCTGGCTGTGTGTAGGACGGACGCGCGCGCGCGCGCTCCAAAGCCCATCAGCGAGCGCGTCGGACTGCAGGATGCGTCTCTGCGCGCGCCGCGCCGCGCCGCTCTGACTGGAGGACACGAGCTCCAGCACCAGTGTAGAGTAGAGTAGAGTAGAGCAGATTTCCCGAATTAGAATTCAAGCCCGAACTCTCTCTTGTTTCTCCTGCTGCGCGACTTTCTAATCACGGACGGACGTGGTCACACCGCCAATGCATCCAGGCGGCATCCAGCGAAAATTTCATCGCTTCATATCTTATCGAGAGTGAAACGATCATCTCATCCGGAGCGCAACGCAACGACTAAATGATCCCTAGAGGGGTTTAACGCGCGCCACCACTTTTCCAACATGTTCAAACGGGGTAAGGCTCTGTCCTGATTTGTCTCTGTCCCTTTTTTTTATTGGCTGATTTGTGATCAGAAGTTACATCTGGCAGTGTTTTGTTTAGTTCATATGCTGATTTCGTAGGATGTAAATAGAGCGTGCTGCTAAAATAGAGATTAATATTAATATAAATTACAAAATTGAATAGATAAGTTTATTGGCGCGTGTTCTGGTCTGAAAGTGTAATGGGTTTAACTAGCAGCCGTGCTTTGGAGCTGAATTGCACGGCACACTATATCCAGGAGATGTAAAGATATCATGGGATAAAACTTTAATCCGGAAATATTATGCGGTTTTTTATATTAACTCTGGGTGCCGCACTGCAGTTTTTAGTCCATGTTGAAAGCTGTGTTTGTGTTGGACGTCGTTCATTTGCTGTTTTCATTTGTGACTCAGAACAATCATAAAAATGGTTAGTGTGTATATGTGTGCAGTGTAAATATATAGAGCTATATATAAAAAAAATAGGCTTAATGTTGTTGAATGCGGATCGTTTTGAAATGGGCTAATCACATCCATATATGCAGACTTTTCATAAATAAAATACTGGGCGCGTGCTTGTCAGTGATGCTGTCTGTGCTGGCAAAGTCAGTCTGCCGTCATTGCGCTTCCTCACATGGCAACAAACTGCACTCGCGCCTCAGCCTGCTTATGTGTGTACACTCTTTAGGTTTTCAATTGGATTATTGTCCGGTTTAGGGAAACGAAATACCTTTTTTTTTTTTTGTCATTTCAACGCTCTGGTTTTACACAAGACAGAACTTTAGTCTGCCCATCTGCGTGCGCGGGCGCGCGCGCGCGCTGCGTGTCAGTGGAGTTGTCTGTGTCTCGGGTTATGGCGCCGCTCACTTCACTTCACTCAGTCCGGATTGGATCCATCTGATTGGCTGCTTTTCTCACGAACTGATTGGCTACATCAGAAACCGCATTCTTTTATACTAACTAGTATAGTACTCGAACTGTGATTGAGCTCTGCTTCGACATTCTGTGTAGTATGAAAGTAGGAGTTCCACTCTGACCAGACTCGTTGTTTTCCCTTGCACCGAGCGAGTCGTGAGAACGAAAAGATTTGATATCTATAATTTAATAATAAATTCAGCAGACCAGGAAAGAAAGAAAAAAATCATATGTTGTACAGTCTATCATTTTATGAAGATACAATTTACTACTAATAATGAAACCTTTATCAGGATGAAACATTTGAGATGTTTTGCAGCCCCACCCAGACACGTGGCCTTAAACTTCCTGCATCAGCAGCACTGCTCCTGACCCATGTGAAGCAAAGATTTTCCCAGTATTTCTCCCAAATTGCCCGTAGTATGTGTGTGTGTGTGTGTGTGTGTGTGTGTGTGTGTGTGTGTGTGTGCGCCCGCCCTGTGATGGATTGTCACCCCGTCCAGGGTGTACCCCGCCTTGTGCTCTAAGCCTGGGATAGACCCTGTAAACAGGATAAATCAGAGACGATAATGACCATGATCATGAACATGAGGATAGGAATACCAAACTATGGGTTTGATGGTAGTTTATGTGATAAGGAAACTTGAAAGTGTTATTAAGAATATATGTGACACATTAAGAATAAAGGTGAACATTATAAAGAAGTAAACTGCATATAAAATTATAATTCTGCATCATAACCTAATGGAGGTTTCTTTCCAGGTCCACAGCAGAAAATTCTAGCAATTTCCAATACTCTGAAATGGTTATCTTTGTATTAATCGTATTATTGTATTTGTATTAATTGTATTATGCCTTGCATTGAACATTGATATTCAGATAATCAATGCATAAGAGAAAGTAAACAGAATGCCTGTTTTTTTAATGTTTGTTTGTTTCTCTGCTACATTGCTAATGACAGTTTATTAGTTGGAGTTTGAGAGATTAGTATGATCTTTCAAACAAGGTAAATGTTAAACGTCAATAATTGACTGCAGCTGCATTTTCTGTTAATAATTTATTTTTCTCTTCCTGTCTCTCTTTTACTTTGACACAAAAAAGGTATGAGACAGATGATATTTCAAAAGTGACATCAAATAATAATCTATTAAAGGCTTTTCTGAATAGAGTTGTTATATAAATGTAGGCTCTGCCATGAGTGTTTTCATTCTTCTATGTAAATGCCACAGTGTGTGTGTGTGTGTGTGTGTGTGTGTGTGTGTGTGTGCGCGTGTGCGCGTGTGTGCACGCACGTGTGCATGTTTGATCAGTAAGAGTACCCCTGACACTGTCATTGGGGTGAGGTTTATTTTAAGCCATGTGGCTGTGGCCTATGTGTCAGGTCTGGGATGAGTGACTCTGTCGCAGCTGGTAGCTCCTGATCAGCACACAGTGAAAATGTCCCCATCCTGCCTACTCAGCCATGGATAGATGTGTCAGCGTGAGGCAGTGTGACATTGGTGTTCATCATGGCAGTAGGGGCCGGTGCATGTCCCTCTGCCTCATACCCTATTTTCTGTATGAACCTCGAGGAAGTGAACAAAGACCCAAATGTCATCCAACATGGCTCCGTAAAACAACGTTTTCTCCTGCTGGAAACAGTGGTGGCTTCGAAATCATGTCTTTTAATTACAAAGCACTTAGTGTTTTACTGGAGGGTACATTTATGGAGTAGAATCCCTGGGATATTAAATCCTGCAGCCTTCTTATCTAATCTATTTAATCTAACATTAGCTCATTTCCTTGGTGCATGATGCAGAAAATGAACCAGCAATCATGTGGTCATCGATGCAAAGCACCCCTGTGTCTGCTGCTTGAGTTTGATTACTCGAATATTAGTCTGATGTACATGAGAAAGCTGTGAGTGATGGGGCCTTGATTGGTAAAATAATAATAATAATGATAATAATAATAATAATAATAATAATAATAAAATGATTATAGCATACATGTATGAATGCAAATAACAAAACAATAGGTTAAATACAGTAATAAATGCAGTAATAAATACAGTCATAAATAAAAAAAAATAAAAGCACAAACTTAATAAGCTGGCATGGGACCCAATGGGAAAAATTTTATTATCTAAAATAGTGAGAGCTTAACTAAATGCCATGCAGAAGGATCAGGTTGATCTTACTGAACTCAGCTTACTTACTGTCTATAACTATAACTGAAACAAATATATGCAGTACCTTCTATTATGTCTCTTACAGGATTTACTAGAGGTTTAAGGTGCTGGTTGGATCCCGCTCTCTGTCACAATTCTTTCAATTCAAGAGCTGCCTGATTAGACTAAGGTCAAGTGAAGTAATTACTTTAGAGGCAGCTCAGTGCTCTTATTCTCCCCATATTTCTTTTACATCCTTTAGGAATTTGTATTTTAGGGATTCAGCTAGGCAATCTCAGCATTTTACTGCACCACACACCGTACAAACATTAGTTTTGACAAGTTAATGAGGGAATCATCTTTTTTTTATCCTTTAAATCTCCTTTAAGTCAGATTTCCTGTGAGTCAAATGTTTTCATACACCAAGATCACTATTCCTGGAAGGTTTCAGAAATTGCTATAATTACTGTTTGAATCTGTCTACTAAAAATAGATAAAGATACACAGCAAAAAGGTTAAGGATGTACTTTCACTGTTGGGTGTTAGCTAGAGTGTTTATACTGTAAATGCCTTGGAATCATTAAACAATTATCATTGTATCAATAAAATGTGAATTCCAAATGTGAATGCAGGTAATAAGTCAGCATATTAAACAATAGTATTAAGTAATAGTAAATAGTAGCTAAAATGAATGTGGCTCCCTGGTATCATTTTAAAATGGCCTCTTGTGGGAATAAAGTAGACCTCCACATTTAACCTAACACTGGAACTGTGTGGTAACTTGAAATGTGTGGAGTTTGAACATCTTTTGTCTATAGATTAACTGTATATACATTATAAAAGTTCCACCAAATTACAGGGAAGCCCAACCGTGATCATGGCGCCTATTTACACACTGGCCATCAAATGATTACTCAAACATGAATTAATAGGAAAATAGACTAAACTAGGCATTTAAGGAAATATAGTGACGTTGCACTCTGCACACATGCTTTTAATAGGCTAGTAGTATACAGTGTCCTAACATTCGGAATATCTGAGACATCAAGAATCCATTAGAAGCTATTTGTGCATTCCTTTGCTCTCATAAACACCAACATAAACATGAACACACACATACACACGCAGATTCACTTACAAAGAGAGAGGCCTTTACAGTGTTAAATTATACATACAGGTACATCTAATTAGGGAAAAATGATCCATCTAAATGATTAATGTAAAAAAAAAAAAAAATGGTACCTTCCTTCCCCTAACCATAAAATTTAACCACAAAGACATTCACATTCAGACTGAATAGACAGGAAAGAAGAAGATGAAGCGTCTCCGTCTCACAGACTGTACAGCTTATTGCTTTCATTTAATTTAGTGTCACCAAGGTTATGTGCTAATTGATTTTACATTTTTATTTCAAAATTATTATTATTATGCTTATTGAATACGCGATGATAATACCCTTACATATGATGATCTTTAAGCATGTTATTATCTTCAGGCAATTAAGAAGCAATCAGTAGCATAATGACAATTTGCAAATCAATTATACAACTCTTGTAATTATAAAAACTATTAGAATGTTTCACAATAATGATTTCAATGTAAATTGGGAGTTATTACATAATAACAGTTATTACATTTTTTTTTTTAGCAACCATCTAAAACCTACAGTATGGTGGGGTGTAAAGTACCAACAGCATACTGTACAGTATGTACGTAAAAGCACTAGCATATACTGTAGTTAACACATTGATCATTCATCCATTTTCCAAACAGAAAACAGAACTATTGTATGCCTTCTTGTGCCTAATATAACTAGCTACTTAGTTATAACTAGTTGTATTTTCTTTAACTTTACTTTAACTGGCTCTGGTATGAAATTAAACAGAAATAGCAACTCCTCTGTGAATCAGTCTTGATTGTCTAGCCAAGAGGGATGAGGCAGGTGAATGGTGGTTCAGTATGTAATAAGAAAAAGGCTGAAGAGAAAAGACTTGTAGCTCAGCTGCTCTGTCCTTGACACTGTATTTATCTTTGTCTCTTCTGTACAAGCTATTCTTCTTACTTCCATCCTTGTAAGTATGTACCCAAATCAGCCAGAGACATTTAAGCAGCCATGAATATGTGAACAGTGAACTGGCTCTCAACACAATAGTTATTACAGTAGAGATGCAAGGGTTTATTTAACTGTGCTGACCATAGGTGGGAATGTAACTTCCTAACTTATACATTTCCAGTATAGTAGTGATATCTGGCCCAATATAAGACAGTTCTTCCTGAATTGGTTGAATATCCAAAATGGATATGTGTTGGTTTGATTGGTAAAATTGCAGTACAACAATATATTCATTCATTTTTGTTCTACACCCCTTGTCCTGTGCACAGGGTCACTGAGGGCCTGTAGCTTATCCCAGGAGACTTTGTGCACAAGGCAGGGTACACCATGGACAGGGTGGCAATCCATTGTAGGGCACAAACTCACTCACACACATATACACACAATTTGTGGGCAATTTGTGAGGAAACAAGCAAACACGGGGAGAATATGCAAACTCCACCCACACAGACGTAAGGCGAGAATCGAACTCTTGACTTCAAGAGTTGAGGTATGGGGCCACAGTGCTGACCACTACGCCAACATGCTGTCCAGTAAAATAATATATTATAATAATATTATTAGAGGTCAAATTCTCCAAATATATATATATATATCAATTTAACCTTGTAACATGTTCAGCTCTCGGTCCTGAGCCCTGACCAGCGGCATGGAACTGAGCCAAACTGAATCCATAAATGACATTATTGACTAGATTGTTTGTTTAAACAAACTAAAACCCTAAAAGCCTCCAGATTTACTTAATTGCTTTACAGAACTTGGGAGGTAGAGTTAAAAGCATTATTGAGCACTCCTGAGGTGAGGAAAAAACCTATTGAGATGATACAAGGAAAGATCTGGGTGACACCGGATAGTGGGATTCTAAATCATCACCATAGGAGAGTAAAGACAAAGAATACTGGAAAAGTTGAAATACAGTAGGTGTGCTATTCGCATATTATAAATAAGAGTCCAGGGATGAGCACAAGAATCACAAGTCTTTATGATTATAGCCAATTGTCGAGAGTCTGGTGACATAATGAGCCAAACCTCAAAAGATCCACTTTAAACTTGCTGATCCAAGTATTTGTCACTTAACACCAACTGTTACAGTACGAGCATTTGTTTATAATGTTTTAGGTTAATATGTTTTAATATGCTGTAGTAGGCTTTGACAATCTAAAATATTAGCAAACTAAATAAATAACAAATGATGCAATTTTTCTTTACGTTGCATATTACAAGAGCTGGCTTTTATATTCAAAAATTCAGATCAAAGGTGAAAAGCAGTCAGTTAAGTTTAGCTTAATAAAGGTAAACAGGTGAGAAATATTTTAAGGATGTTTTTTTATTATTGGGTGTTAACTAGCTTGTTCATAGATGTCTTGGAAAATCATTAAATAAATATCAAATATAAAATGGTTCCAATTGTGAACGGCAGTAATAAGTAAGCATGTTGAACAACCTTATGAAACATCATGTGGGGCAATTTAGAGGTTTTATATTCCCCCAGGGCAAAATTGGCCAGTTCAGAGAAATCAGCTTGGTAAATTGAATAAAATGTTCCATCACTATTATAACCGACTGCACTATATTTTTATTTGTGAATAGAGTCCTACTGATCTCAGAGGTTTTATTCTTTGCTTATACACACTGTGTTTATGTATAGATAGGTCTTGCACATTGAAATGACTTTACAATACTAATTTACTTTTTCTGCTTTTGGTTCCTATGGAGCACCTAAAGTCCCAAAAGGTATGATTTATTGCATACAAAGTACAAAATACAAAGGTTTTGAATAAAAGATTGTGTGAACAAGTTATTATATTATTTATCTGCCTAAGCTTTAAGGTGATAGAAAAATAATAATAAATAATAAAAAACACATGTAACGCATTGTTGATTCCCAAGATATATTCGGACTATTGAACCATGAAAGGCTTCATTGCTGTATTAGGACAGTTATTTTGCGTTGTGTTTCGAATGTGAGAACAAGATCTTGTTTCCATAAGCTCAATAACTTGTGCACATACTGAAAGATAAAATCCAGTGAGAACATTAACATATTATCAAGTGCATCTGTACCAGATCATCCCAGGGAAGTAAGACCAAAAGTTACCTCTGCTGCAGAGAAGTTCATTTAGAGTTACCAGCCTAAAAAAAAAATCACCAGTTAAAAGCACATCAGATTAGAGCCGTTATGATGGCCTTACAGAGAATAAGTGGCGCAGATAGCTCAATATCAACTGTTCAAAGGAGATTATTGCATATTTTTTTTGGCATGTTTTACAATGTAGAAATTGAATTAGTAGTGTGTCCAAACTTTTGACCTGTACCGTAGTCAGGGGGATTTTTTCAACATCATCCCATCGTCATTTAGTGAATGTTGTTCCAAAGTCATTTCATGAAAGTAATTCTGACTCTCATAACTGTTACCAACATTGCCCTAATGTCAGTAATGTTAACTGCAATAGCTCTTAAAAAAAAACAAACAGAGAATTTAAATACATGAATAAATAAATAAATAAATAAATAAATGTCCCTATCCTTTTTTTTTTTGTACAACATAGGCAATATGATGGAATAAATCTTTTACAACCAACCATACAAACATGACAGCAAAAAATAATCAGAAATTCAGAAATGCATAAATACATCAAGTAAAATGTACACGTTTTAAAAGGAATGATGCGGTCTAAAGCCTTCCCTATTTTCACATGAGAACAGGATTTCTGTCTAAGCATTTTTTTTTTTCTTTCTAAAATCGATCATAGACCAGTGCTGTGTCTCTGGCATGAAGTCGTGCTGCTTGAGTTTTAAGGGTCAGCATTAATGTCAACACAACCTTTTGACAACCAGTAATTCCTGCTGGAACAAGGCAATGTCACCTAAGCACAAGGTAAAAAATAATCATCATACCTCTTCAGGACTTCCACGATTCCATTTTGTGGCTCCGCATGATTAGTTTTTTTTTTTGGGGCTTGTATTGAGCCAAACTCTAGAGCTACTGTAAAATTTCTGATCTAAAAACGTACTGCTAAGGAAAGTAAGTCTCATCTCAATGCCATATTTTAGACACTTAGCATAGACCGAGTCACAATCTGAAATGATCATTTTTTAAAAATATCTACACAATGCTTTATTTGCAATTTGATAATGAATTAAAAAACGATTTTCTGAATTTACTGTCCGGTCACAATCCCCTTGCAAGTTACCATTATTGATGTAATTATCATAACAGTCAGACCAATGATCGGTGCTGCACGATTTAAATGAAGAATTTAACGCGGCAGTTCCACTACGTCAGGATCAATCTAATGGAAATGTTGAGCAGATTAGATAATCAACTAATACATTTGCCTACCATTAAACTGTCACTGCGATGCTGTGTTGAAACATTTGATGAATAGCTAATTTTCTAATTTGTGCAAGAGGAGCATCAATTTCAAATGGGACATTTGTACATAAGCAGGCGGCGCTGATTTGAGTGCAGTCGTGTAGTTTTCTGCAAAAGCCAAGTCATTCTGTGTGTGAGCAGAAATAGTCCTTGGCGCTAATTAAACTATTGTGCAGCATATAAGACAGAGTGAAGATATGGATGGCAGAAAAATTAACACTAAACAATGAACCAGAAAAGACTAGAAATTAGACATCTAATGGAAAACTGTTAGTCTTTTATACTTCTTGATTAATTCATGTTATGACTGTGTTAGAGTCCCTCTAAACACATTGGCCTATATGATGCAATGATCTGTGCCGAAAGCTTTCACTATTTTGTAGGATTCTGTTGATCACTAGCAGTAGGTTTATTCACCATTATTGGACTCAAAACTAATTCAAAACTGGTGAATGCACATGGACTCGCGCTTAAAAGCCAGACGTGGAGCTTTTTCTTAAATTAGTAAGCAGTTTTGTTTAGGTTGACATTTTATCAGTTAAATTTAGCAGAAAGTGCACTTGTCAGATATGTGAATAGTCCCTTTTTCTGGATTTTTACACAATTTCCATCAGTCATGTTAGGGCTATCCCCCATGAGTAACAACTGCTAACTCGGAAGATGTAGGCTAAAACGTCCTCCTTCTAACGCACGTGAAGCCGCTGACTGCATCGTTTCCAACTGCTGCATATGCATCATTAGGGAGTGTCGTAACGAACTCGGAGGAAAGCACCCCTTCCGCATGCTCTCAGACTCCCATGACTAGCTAGTGATTGGTGATGATTGATGTGAGCGCGCAGGAATGCCGAGAGAGCGCGGCTAATCTGCTTTCAGTATCATCCAGGAATCAGACTTACCATCTCTGGATGACATTTCTGTGTTCTGGACTTGGGTGCTCTTTTCATATTGTTCTCTTTCTCTATGTCTCTCCGCATATATGGCACGGTGGCTTAGTGTTCAGCACTGTGCCCTTGTTACTCCAGGGTCGAGGGTTCGATTTGCATCTCAGGTCTGTGTGTTCTCCACATGCTTGGTGGGTTTTCTCTAGGTACGCTGTGGAGTTCCTCCTACAGACCGAAGACATGCAGATCAGGCTAATTGTTGGTTTCCAAATTGGCCATAGTGTGCATAAGTGTGTGTGTGTGTGTGTGTGTGTGTGTGCGTGTGTGTGTGTGCATGTGTAGCCTCCATAGAGTGACAGCGTGTCCAGGGTCTCCCGCACCTTGTGCTCCTGCAACCCTGTACAGGTTAAGTATAGAAGATGAATGAGGGAATACTATCTACCTATTTATGTTCATACATTATACACTGTATAGAAAAGAAAAGAAAAGTGCGATGAGTTGCAGCTACATCAAAGCTTCTGGCTCTTGTACAGGCTTCAAGTTTTATTTGTTTAATTAAAAAAAGAGGTATATTGTATAGTGGTATATGGAATGTTTATTTAATGCTCTGCTACCTCAAATGCACGATTAATGAATTTCTAAGGCAATGTCGTGTACCACTTTTTACATAGTTCATTTCTTCTTCTGATACAAGTAGAGAAAAACCTTTATTTGTGCGCTGAACCTGACCTTAAAATGATTTTTTTTTTCTTAACTTTCAACATATACACAGTTCTTAAGAACAAGCAAAATGCAATGAAAAACTCAGCCTGTACACCAGTATTTGTTGTAATTAACTCAGTGCTGTGTCTTGTCACATTCACTAGTTTCATTTCAAGCTGGACTGTGCGTCAGGGTGCACTCCGTGCCAAGCTTCCTCATTTAGGAAATCTCAGTGGTATTAGACGAGGCCACCCCTCTTCTCTCCTGTTTCTATATTACTCTACATCCATTGCTTTGAGGTTACATTATAYSGTCAAAAGTTTTGGGACGCATGACCATCACACCTATGTGTGCTTGCTGAACCCAGATTTGGACCCTCTGTTATAATAAACACGAATTCCTTGGGAAATCTTTACTAGTTTATAGTGGGTGACTATGGGGATTTGGGCTCATTCAGCCACGAAAGCATTAGTGAGGTCAGGTACTGATGACAGGTAAGGTGGTCTGGGGACTGTCTAGTGTTCTAGTTTATTCCAAAGCTGTTCACTCCCAGAGGTTATTCCACCCCAATCTTAGCAAACCGTACAGTATTTTCATGCACAGGCCAGGTATGATCAATGGAAAACTGTAATGCAACAGAAAAACAAACAAACAAAAACCCGTTTGCTTCCAACCTTGTGGCAGCTATTAGGGACGTCTCACATACGGGTGTGTATATGTAGTGTATGGGATCATTCATCTCATCGGTAAGTAAATAACAGCATGTAATATTGATATGCCATTACGTGATTTTACATTTCTTAGAAAACTGGAGCAGCCAAGCCATTTACCATCAAAATGTAAAAGAACTTCTGATTTATTTTGAATATATTTTAAGCTATGGGTGTCCAAGACGTCCCCAGTGGTTCAAGCAGCATCTTCCTGTGCCCTTTACCATCACCTGAAAATTTCAGCACAAATCTCCTGGTTTTCTCTTTGGAGTGGAAATGAGATGCTGGCTTGGTCATTAGCAGATGGTAATGAGGTAAGCGAGACAAACAACCCTAAGCCCTGTTGGTTTTGCTAATATTAATAATTAATCGCCAATTAAATGGCTAATTGCGATGGAAAGGTCAATGTCAACGTGAAGGCCGCTGATGTCGCGTCGCAGCGTGAAGAGAGACTGAGGATGACATGCCCGGCATGGGTAGATAGGAATCCACAGTGATGTGCCTACCTCCCACCTCCCACCTCCCACCACAGTGAGCCAACAGTGCTGACTCCAGCTTTCCGTTTTACCCCCCAGGCAGGTTGTCATCCGCCCCCGAGGCCTTCCTCACTCCTACAATTCTGGGGTTCAGGGGAGTTTCTGGACTGGTTTGCTAATATGGATGTGGACATAAGCCACAGGAAAGGGCAGTGATACAAATCTCAGTGTGTACATTATGCATTCAGAAACACCCATACCCACCACACACACACACACACGGTACACTGATACATTCATATTCACTCAGTCCTTTCCAGTGACACTCACTGCCTCGTGGAAGTGACCTTCAATGTGGATACTCCTCATTACGATTCTTAATATCACTCTTATATTCTACTCACACCAAACCCAGTTCTGAATTATTCAGACCCGTGTAAGCTTAGCGAGGTCCAGTCCACGGCTTGTTTTCTTTTTTCTTTTTTTCCTCCAGAAAGAACTTCCTTTGTCTTGTGCCCTCAGTTTTATTAAACTCTCAGCAGGGAGCTGACGGTGGATGTTCGAACCGTAGGACGTTCTCAGTAGAGTAGTGCCATGAATGGTCTTGCAACTGTCTTTATCTCTGTGAGACCTCCCCTTGTTTACTACCACCCTGAAATTCAGAACATCGGTACTCACACACACACTCTCTCTCTCTCTCTCTGGCCCCATTAATCAGACAGGATATTGTGACAGTGAGATCGGGATGGGCTCTCACTAACAGCCGGTGTTCCTTTGTGAGGCTGAATGTTATCAGTGTTCTTTCTTTACTTGATGCCTGGAACCTGGCGAGAGTTCGCCTGTCCTCCTCGGCTCCTGCAGCGAGATTATAGCAGCTCAGAAACGCACGCGTCGAGACGTCTTCTGGTTTGCCTTTGCTCCTGATGCAATCCCCACCCGGGTTTCGGCATCTCAATTAATAAACCCTGATTATTTCACCCCTCCTCCCTCCCCAGGTTAATAGCTCCCAGCCAATCCTAGCAACCACACTGTGTGTACGGACATGCCTCTTTTTAATGACCTCAGGGCCATGTTGTGAACTGTTTATTCCAGCACAACTAACACACCACTATTTTCCTATGCGTTGCAAACAGTGGAGCTGACATTATGCTGGTTTCAAACGAGTGCACACAGGTAAATAAAGTCGTTATCTGTGAAGAATGTTTGTTCAATGTGTGTTCCCTGTTCACTTAATAAATATCATACAGAAAGCATGCGTAAATAGACGCAAAATGGAGTTAGTTCCATTAAAAGGTCAGGAACGTTGTCCACCATAACCAGGGCGGATTAGCCTTGCATAATTGCTCTAACTGCGTTCACAGCTCCAGTATGCGGAGTATGTGTGTGTGTGTGTGTGTGTGTGTGTGGAATTGTTTTGTCTTGTATTGTTTTCTGAATAAAAAGTATATTCATGACTTTTGCTCATGGCTGTGTAGTAACGCCCCCCTCCCCCTCCCCCCCCACACTGTTCTCCAAAGGATGCTGATTAATATCTTTAGATCATACACAGGACATTTCAGCAATAAATGACTGTGGAGCAACAGAAATCTGCCGCTTTGTACCAGACCGATAAGAGTTTTACATCAGAGTAATGCTCACACGTGGGAGGTTACAGGGAGGAGTGGGATGCTGTGTAAATTCTGTTTTGATGGCATGTTCATAGACAGCTATACTGACAATCACTTCCTGTTTAGAATCTTCAAAGCTTGGTTATAATCCACGACAAGGTTTTTTTTTTTAAAGGTGTCTTTATACCTTATCAGTCATGTTATTTTGGTAAATACAGACTCAGTGGAGGAGGCGCAATATARAGCGAGCACTGTTACCAGTGCCGCAGTGTTTTTTACTCCATGTTAATGACATATGAAGTAGTACCACCTGTTGGCTGTCGTGAACGCTGAAGGGGCCAGTTACACCGCAGGGAGACTAAAGGTTAAAAGCAGAGGAGTGTGCAGTTGTCCCAGAATGCAGCGCAGCTCTGGTGGGTCGAGCAGGTGATTGACAGCACCCTTGAGAGAGCGTTTTCTCGTTCTTTTTTTTMCCCAGTGAGTGGCATTTCTATCCTCTGATGAGCCACCTACCAGGATTGATTAGGATGGYGAGTGGCATCCAACCGTGAGCATTTAGTTCCAGCTCAGCGCTACTGGAGGTTTTTTTTTTTTGTTGTTGTTGTTGAGTTTTGATTGCGATGTGATTGCTAATATCATTATATGGTTGTATAGTTTTCAATCCCTGGACAAGCAGTTCACGTTTAAACACAATGTGGGATTAATACAGGTTGTTCATGTGACACCTAATTGATTGCATCACTGCGTACGTCACAAAAAAGTACTGATTTGCATTTCTTTCTTTCTTAGTTCTTTGCCTATGTTTCTTTTTTTTTTTTTCATTTAATAGATATGTGGTGTTTTTCCAACATAGGTAGTACTACATTATTCTTTTTAATACATTGAACACTAACAGACAATAAGTCCAAATATTAAACATGTAAAAAATGATTGTCAACAATCTAGACAGACAAAAAAAAAATATTTTCAGTAGGGCTGCATAATTATTATTATTTTTTAAAAAAAAATCACAAACCTGATTCATGCTTACATGCATTCTCGTTTCTGAATGACGGTGATTCACTTGCATGGATTTACCTGCATTCAGAGCACACCACATTCACGGGTTCATTTATTTCCTCGACAACGATCCCAGATGCAATATCAGTCACACTCATTGGTCACACTCACACAGTGTAAAAAAAAAATATTAATTCACCAATCAGGCCCGAGATTAGCAAATAATTCAGTCGTACAACTCAATCAATTCCTTATTTCCTCATTTATAGTCACTCATGTGATGTATAACAAGGTGGTGGACCTACACAGACTACAGTTTACATGTACCTGGTGGAGTAGTGTGCCCTTTGTTCAAGCCCAAAACCTACAGTAAGCATAAAACCTTGTGATTTGTAGCACTGGTTCTATTTTTGCTCGGTTAAACTCTCACTTGTGTCTCAGTGTATTTCCCCCTTTTTCCCTGTGCATGTTCAATATCACAACACTGGGTGCGCTGAAGTCCAGCAAATCAGTGGTTAGACGAGGGACAACACAGGCCAATCTGAAGCTGGAGGGTGGTGCATTCTGTCACGAATCAAACCATTACCTTTACTTCTGTTGCACTTATCATCGCATGCGTTTATATTCTTATTATTTTTAATCAGCATAAAATGCATACTACTGTCCAATCAGAGACGGGCACGTAGCTGCTATACGGAGAAGACCCTGAGAACATATTATAAGCTATAAAGAATTATACTAGAAGTCTTAAGAAGGATCARTAGAACCTTTGACAACAATGCATTCAATACTGTTTGAAAAAAAAAAAAGAAATTGTGAGAGAATCGTGATGTTAATTCCCAGGGAGACAAATCGTGATTCGCATTTTGGTAAGAATCGTGCAGCCATACTTTGCAGCCAGGTCTCTGTTAGAAGGCACAATTTATATAGTAGTTATGACTTTATGCCAAATAATGAATAAATTATTGAGTGTTATGGAACTTAATGGTAAATAATTGAGCAGGATTGCAGACGTGGGCTGTCCTGCCTGATATTGATGAAGTCTTTTTCTTCAAGTTATTACAGTATGTAATCCTGCAGCTTACGTTTAGCATTTTTGTCACCAGCAGTTTGCATGTTTGCTTACTGGGTTTCCTCCGCGTATTCCAGTTTTCCTCCAAAGACGTGAAGATTAGGCGCTGAATAGTCTCGAGCCCTTTGTCTCCTGGGATGGGCTTCAGGAAATAAAGGGTATTTTTTCGCGACCCKGTATACAGGATRAAGCAGTAGAGACGATCTGTGAGTGAGTAAAGCATTATATTTGTCATTTCCGATGGACTTATGATGGGTTTGCTGGACTGAGGTCAAAAACTCTAACAAATGCTCTAAATTATTGGCCCAGCTGGGCTTAGATATAAAAATATCTTTCGTTCCTCACTCCTGTAACTCCACACAGATGCTCTTAGTTTTGCTGTAGGTATAGAATCGTTTAAAAGTAGTTTCTARGATGAGATGGATAACTGAATAATAATCCAGGAGTTTAATGTATAAGAGTATTTCTTACATCAGTGAATCAAGGGCTTAGGATAAAACACCAAAATGATGTTACGTCCAAAAAGCGCATGATCTCCCCTTTAAGCGGCTCTGCGTTCCCACTGGGTCTTGGTAGCATTGAATAAATTTTGACAGCATTGAAGGAAACTCAAAAACTGTTCTTCAATCAGATAAGAGAAACAGCAGAGAGAACAGACGTACCAGCATACAAGTGACAGTCTCGAATCTGCTCCCACACACAGCCTCCATCACACACTATCACACTCACAAGGGAACCAACAAGTGTGCTGAGACATCAGCCTGGGACATCTCCTACTGTGCCTTCAGTCCAACAGGTTCAATGCAAGATCATGATCTTTCTCTCACTCGTTCTCTCACTCACCCAGATCGAGAGAGTACTAGTGCAATGACTGAAATCATCTACAGCAGAAGAAAATGATTTTGTCTAATGGGCTTTCAATCTAAAACGCAAATATTTTGGAGAAATAATGTCAGTGTTTGATGTGGATTGCGTCTAAAGCCCAAATATTAAAAATGACACCAAAAAACAGTTCGAAAATTATAGACTTGTACACATTTGTGGCAATTATTATTCTCTGAAACACTGTGTTTTTCTAGATACTTCTTGTGTAACACAGTGGCTGTTATTGTTTAAAGAGTTCCTGGAAAATGCTAAATCTAAGAACCGGACTTTTACACTCTGTTACTGCGCATTGGAGTTACGCCAGCAGTGGTACATGTGACTTAATTTCCATAATCCATTCTGTGAAGCAGGACTTTGGATGTTGTTTGAAGAGCATGTTATTGTCATGGGTCTGGCTGGTGGTAGTGGCTAGACCGGCGGATGGTGTGGTTGCCGTGGGCATGAAGGGTTGGCATGCAGGCAGAGGGGTGTGCAAACAGAAAGTGTCTTTATTTTCAACTCATAAAACAGACACAAACAAAGGAACAAACAAACTAAAACTAGGGCTCACGAAAAACACAGGAACTGAACACAGGGAACCAGGAGCTGACATAGGAACCGACAGAAGGAGACATGGAGCTGGAGCTAACTAAGGACACATAGGGGGACCGGATTGGAGAGACAGGACTGGACTAGAGACCGGATGGGTTAGTGAGGTTAGTAGCTACATGGAATACTCGGGACACTGGATGCTGATCTAACCGGGTTAGTATCTAACTGGATTAGTGGCTAACCAGGTTAGTACTGGACTAGGGGACCGGAACCAGAACACAAAAGGAAAGGCACACATGAGGCTATACCATGCAGCTAGCGGCTAACCTACTAGCAACCAGAACAACTAGCAGTCAATCCCACTAGAGGCTAGCCTACTGGAGGCTAACCCTACTAGGGGCTAACCCTACTAGCCGTCAAGGCCTACTAGCGGCTAACCCTGCTAATAGCTAAGCACTCATGTGGTTACACATACTAGGGAAGACACAGAACAGTACTTACACAGGAGGAGACACGGCCTAACTAAACATGAACAGAGCAGCTCCATGAATCCACAAGAACAAGGAACATACAGAAAACAAACAATAGAGCCCTCTAGAAAAACAAAGGTAAAACAATATAACTAAAACATAAACTCAAAGAAACAATCAAAAAGGAATGCCCACATGACGGTAATTCAAACAAACAATCAAGAAATACCAAAACAATGCTCGACCCAGTTTCCCAGAACAAACTGCTATTTATAGACACTTTAACGAGGCACCTCAGTTCAGGTGAGCACTCATCACCTGACTGAGGTGCCTTCTGGGAAACTGAGTCGATCAACAAAAACTACAGAGACAGACAGACATGAACAGTGACCTCTGGTGGAGGTTCCTAACAGTTATACACTTAACAAAACTGTACGGAATTCTGTAATGTAAAAATGTGTTTCCATATTAGTTATACTTACGGAAATGTTTACCATGGTGTAGCGTTCTCTTCGTCAAAACAGTTAGATAAACAGATATCTGGGCATTGAGGTTATGAGTTTCTGAGGTTTTGGTGTTGGAATTTGGTCCTGTCCTTGTCTGATGTAGGTTTCCAACTGCTAAAGAGTTTGTGGTCGTCTTTGACGTATTCTTCGTTTAATGATGCACCAAATGTTCTTTATACAGTAGGTGAAAGATCTGGACTGCAGGCAGACCAATTCAGCACCCGGACTCTTCTACTACGAAGCCCTGCTGTTGTAATGGCTGCATTCTGTGGTTTTGGTTTTGCACAGTCGTGCTGAAATACACAGGCCTTCCCTGAAATATATGTCGTCTAAAACCTTTATATACCTTTCAGCATTCATAGTGCCTTCCAAAACATGCAAGCTGTCCATACCGTAGGCACCTATGCACCCCCATACCATCAGAGATGCCGATGCTTTTGCACTGAAGACTGATAAGACGCTGGGAGGTCTTCCTCCTATTTAGCCCCGTGTCCGTGATTTCCAATAAGAACGTCAAATTTAGACCCATCTGACTATAGAACACTTTTCCACTATGAAACAGGCTATTTTAAATGAGCCTTAGGCCCGCAGGACACAATGGCGCTTTTGGACCGTGTTCACATATGGCTTCCTTTTTGCATGATAGAGCTTTAGTTGGCGTCTGCAGATGGCACGGCGGATTGTGTTTACCAACAATTGTTTCTGGAAATATTCCCGCCCATCAATAACCCATTTAGTAATGTCAATGATGCAAT
The DNA here is from genome assembly GCA_003987875.1 of Clarias batrachus. NCBI lineage: Eukaryota > Metazoa > Chordata > Actinopteri > Siluriformes > Clariidae > Clarias > Clarias batrachus. The sequence goes on from QMIH01002115.1 coordinate 60,315, forward strand.
CATGCTGATGAGGGATGCGGTGTTGTCTGGAAGGTCCTCTGTCTTAGTAAAGGTCCCCTTATGCACAGAGATCCTTTGAAGATGCTATGCACTGTAGGTGATGGGATTTCCAAAGTCTTCGCAATTTGACGTTTTTTAAAGTATTCCACAATCTTTTTACACATTCGTTCACAGATTGGAGAGCCGCTGCCCGTCTTTACTTCTGAGAGACTCTGCTTCTCTAAGACATCCATTTTATAGCCATCATGTTGCATGTCTCCCAGCTGAATCTTTAAATAACTTCTCCCTTCTTCAGCCCTTTGTTGCCCCCATCCCACCTTTTTTGAGACGCGTCACATCAAATTCGAGCTCATTTAGAGGATAAAAGTGTAAAAATGTCTCGCTGTGTTCTATTGTGAATAAAATATTGGTTCATGTGATTTGAAAGTCTTTTAATTTTCATTTCATTCACGTAAAAAAAAAATTATTTTTTAATTCAGGTTGTATATGAGGTGTACTGCAGTTGTTGTTGTATAATCTGCTTTTGAATACTTCACCATTACTGGATTTATGACTCAAGTCTTTTCACTGTGGGAACCAGAGCAACTTCTGGCTGAGATATTACTTTAGTCGATTTGTCCCTGTCTCCAGTAGCGCAGTCATGTCAATTATTTAAAAGAGSAAAACAACATCGGAGTGGAGCACGCTAGTGCATGCAGTTCATGCCAAAGCTTCTCATTTACACCCTCTATTCCCTCCTGAGTATCCTGTGCATTTGGGCCACAAAAAGCTGCTTTAGATCCTCCTGTTCATTTGTCTCTATATCTTGCTCACTAGGGAGACTATGGAGATAAACAGGAAGTTCACTCAAAAAGACAAGAGGAATGGAAGAGTGATAGTGATAGTGAAAGTGMAAAAATGGTCACTCTGCTCAACTCTGGATTAGCATTATTTTATYWTWTTTTTWAAGAAGAAGAARCGTGTCACGTTGTTAAAAACGTGTTATAATGGTGGTTTAGAGGGGTAAATCAGAGGGGCACTTGAGGATAGGCATGAGGTCATTTCAGTGCTCTAATGGAAAACAAACAATTTTTTGTGTCTGCTCACACTATTGATTGACTGGGAGATTAACAAGCACCAAGGAGTCCGGAAACCTTTGGCCTGTCGAGCCAATCAGGGTTCTGCTCTCACAACCTTCTGAGTGTCGATAATCAGACCCGTGTTTTGTCCCGACTATCCGGACAACATCACGTTGTCATGGGAACTACCTGGAGTTCAGTGACTTTGTCTATTCTTACATGAGATGAACCACAGATAGTGCTTTCCTTGGGATTCGGTGGCATTTTACCTGATTCAGAGGCATGCTGGGAAAAAAAACAAAGTGTTAGAGGGTTACAGTTGAGTGTTCGGTATGATTACACTGGCGTATAGGCTAATTATGGAGGGTCACAGAGCAAAAAGATGAGAAGGATAATTAGTGGCCTGTTTACCTAAGGAACAGCCAAAGGCAGCTGACTTGCAGAAAGTGTAGTGACCCTTGAGATTACTTGCCACTGGACAAAATGACCGCAATCACCCACAGCCCGGCTAGCAAACACCTTCCCTCTGATTTCTCCTGCTACTGTAACTCTCGCCATCTCTCTCTCTCTCTCTCTCTCTCATCCCATTCTATCTTTTCCATTTCTTTCCCTTCATCAGTAAACCACAAAATGGTAAATAACATCACACAGTATTTGAACGAAGTAAAGCTCAGCCGAACTTGGCAAAAGAAAAGATAATTGTAGGGTGTATTTTCTTTCTATCAAATACTATCTAGGCCATCTCGGTTTTACCAAAAAAAAAAGGAGACTTCATTATTTAAACGTCTTCTCTCTTGCTGCCCGCCTCTGGGGTTTTAGGAGAAATACACCAGGATTTAGCCAAGAGAACAAGAGATGAATGTTTCAGTTCTTGTTGGGAAAAAAAACACATGCAGTGTTCAAAAAGGTCACCCGAAGAAGCTTTAACATTGTTTGCAAAGGAAATATGACATTGGCTTTGTGATAAAAGTCACGATATGCTGGTTCAAGAAGCAAAGATAGATCGGTTTGTTACTGCTCAAGACACAGTCTACAAAAGCGGTGTCCAATTTAACTAATCTCGAGTATCACTGAAAGAAAGGCTTGACAAGTATAAAAAAAATATTTAAAATCGTATGATTTGACCTTCACAGGCTCTAGATCGCAACTCATTTCCGTGATTTTGGACTGATGGAATTAGACTGAGGTCTCCAACACCGTCAACAAAACATAAGGAACATCTTTGGCATAAAAAGAATGAAGCCSCATTTTTCCAAAAGCCATTCGATTGAGCAGGTACAGTACCACACTGTTTATATGTAGATTATGATAAACACTGCTATTGCACCGTTTGTCCTGAATATTAATGCTCCCCTTGATGACACATTGCACTCACCATCTCTCCGTTAGAAGCCGTCTTCACACCTCGCAGATCTCACTCCGTCAGATGCCCAAGCTTCCAGAGCCCCAACTCCTCATGCATCACATTAAGCAGTATGCTCGTAGGCAGGGGGTTAATAACTCGATAAAACACGCAAACTGAGACAAAACACCCTTACACAAAAGTCTGACTGTGAGCTTTGTAGGAGTCCAGAGGACACCGTGGCAATTATCCATCCGATTGGTACGCGGGGTCTTGGCTTAGCATGAGGGCAGCTGCACCAAGGCAGGTGCAGAGGATGCACTGGCAGCCATGTGCGCCTTTTTACTCATCCACAGAGCGGGTCGTCCATTTTAAATGTGCTCCACAGGCACATGATMCTGCTGCTCCACTGCTGCTGCTTGAGTAAAACACCCACTTTACCAGGTGCCATGATTTTCAACAAACAACAAAGTCATCATCTCACTCTCAGCCCATGCAGCGCCACCCATTTAACGTCCATTACTTGCCATTTCCGGGGCTATTTACAGCGCAAGGCCCAGCTGCCTACACGGATATGATTTTTGCACTGAATTATAAGTTATAATCTGGACTATGACATGCTGTAAGCATCAGACTGATACGGAAGAATTCTGACTGAGTGTTTTTTGTTGTGACTTCTGGATTGAAAAAAGACTTTTGGCGTCTTACTCACATCCGCCAAACAGCCCTCCTACTCACAAAGAAAAGGTCGACTCAGACTTCAAGTCTACTCTGTTCGCCTGGGAMAGTTTGCACTGCGCGTCCCTCCCAGCGATCTGTTGCCAGTGTGGTGGATGTCACTCTCACTGAAACCACAAAAAAGGCTGTCAGGATTGACGGCTAATTAATTTCCGAGCACTTAAAAACGCATTTGAGCTTTGAAGGTGCACCGAATCAGCACAATAGCGTATCGATCCCATAAGCAGAGCAGCCAGCTACTAATTCCTACCTCTGAGTCAAGGGGTCAAGAATGGGATAATAGAAGGCCCGACAGGCCTAGAGTCTTTATGGTACTGTCAATATTACCTGTCCCTCATGCTTTTAGGAGTAACAAGACAAAAAGCCCTTTCCATCCAAGACCAGCATCATTTATTATACACAGCTAGCAGGCTCCTGCTGGCTCCCCCCAGTCTGCCGTCTCTGGCTGGTTGCTATGTAGCACTGGGTCGAGGGAGCCTGAGAGAGGCTAAATGAGGCATATCTCCGGAGAGGCACATGCAGCTCACAGGCTATGACTTTGGCACACAGTGACCTTGTCTAACGTCACGCACAGTATATCCACAGATTTGTGTACTGTACTACATATACAAGTATGCAGAAAGCTGGCCAATGCAGTACGTTACAAGATAACCTCCTACACGTACATAAGAAACCCCTCCGCTGTATTTACTCAGTTCTTCTCAAATCACTACCTATGTGTTCCAGAGCGACTACTCGGGATGGACGTCGATTCCCACAGCAAACTGAATACCATCTAATCTGTCCACTTAGAGCAGGATCAGGTCTCAACCTCTAGTGTGCTCCCGTCCAAGTTTGGTCTGCGGAAAAACCTTAGTGTTGTTTCAAATAGAAATCAAAAACATGCTCTAAGCCTTTTTTGTGACTTCTTAATGAAGTAGAGTTTTGGCCTCAAATGCTGTCTTACTCACATCCTTCCACAGCTCTCCCACACACCAAGAGAAGGTCAGCTTAGACTTCAGGTCTCAAAGCTTTTCGTTGAGGACCGTTTGCACCATGCCTTCATTGCAGCTCTTCTGGCACTCCAGTGTCACTGAGGTGGACATCTACCTAATTGAAGTCACAGAGAAGTCTGACGTGCTTGGAAGGATAAGTCAAATGTGTTCATATAATTCTGTAAAAGTTTAAATCAATATGAAGGGAAAAACACAGCCTTCTCAACCTGATAAATGCTTTCTATGGCCCGCAGCACTTCCAAGCTGTTATTCTGTGGTCATAATTACATCTCTTTCTTCATTCCCCCTCTTCCTCCTCGCTCCTTATACAGTGGTACCTTGGCATACAAACTTAAATACTGAAATTTTGTAAGAAAAGCCAAACTGAATGCTGGCTAAGTTGTGTGTATGTCTGGAAGCCATTCAAAAAGCCAAACGGAGTTGGAATCGAGTTTCCTTTCCTTTCCTCTTTTTTTTTTTTTTTTTTCGTGCCGCATTCGG
>QMIH01002119.1:0-14468 GCA_003987875.1 Clarias batrachus
AATGTTTGAACCATTGGGTGCACATGGTCCTCCAGAATGGTTTGGTAGTCCTTGGCAGTGACGCACCCATCAAGCACAAATATCGGGCCTAGGGAATGCCATGATATCACTGCCCAAACCATCCACCCCCATGCTTCACTCTGGACATGCAACAGTCTGGGTGGTACGCTTCTTTAGGGCTTCTCCACACCGTAACTCTTGCAAAGGTTTTATAGCAGCCTGGCCATGTGATTCGACCCTGTGGAGCTCCTGACGAACAGTTTTGGTGGAAACAAGAGAGTTGAGGTGCACATTTAATTCTGCAGTGAGTTGGGCAGCTGTGGTTTTATGTTTTTGGATACAATCCTGGTTAGCACCCTGACATCCCTTTCAGACAGCTTCCTCTTGCGTCCACAGTTACTCCTTCTGGATCCACTTAATTACTGCAATGGTCAAAAACATCTGTATCCTCCCCTCAGTTTTTATGTACACCTGCATCCTCAGCCTCCACCTGGGAAAGATATGTCAGAGTGTGTCTAGCCATAGTGGCAAAGATTATTATTCCAAATAAAAAAATAATAAAAATCTCTCCACCATAATCACTTTCCAAAAACAACTCACAACACACAACCAGCACAAAAATTACATCCTTAATTGATGTTAAATCCTTTATTTTTGACAATGCCACTTACATTGCCTTCGCTAACACAGAATTTTCAGAATACATAGAAGTATGTGTTGTTGTTGTTGTTGTTGTTCCGTGTGTGTGTGTGTGTGTGTGTGTGTGTATGGTTTACATCAATGGCAAGAGAATGACTGCTACAAACACTCAGGGTAGGGTCATGGACCGTAACCAAGAGCTCATCATTATTTTGATGGGATGCATATTTTACCACTAGATGTCGCTAGTAAACCGTGTTTTCAATAAGGCGTTGCGTAATTAACCTTTTCCTGAACCAATTGGCTGGAAAGCTTCAGTGCTTTATAAAGCCTCATTTGGCCACATCAATACTCTTAATACCCCACAATTTATTTTATAATGAGTTGGAGCAGAACACACAAATTGTACATTTCCTTTGCAGGAATGTGATGATGCCCAGGAAGATGCACAGAGAGAGAGAGAGAGAGAGAGAGAGAGAGAGAGAGAGAGAGAGAGAGATTATATAGCAAGACCTATTGGGGCATCCACTATATCTAACAGGTGATGTAATGTTGCAATAAGACTTGTACCTAATTATTCTGTAACTGAGCAATGCTGGATATAGCAGTGAGGAAGAGGATCCATCCACTTCCACAGCAGAGATATTGTTCAGCATTGTAGAAATATCCAACTGTGGGCACATCAGTTAAAGGTAAGTGCTAAATGGTTAATGATTCTACTTGTCTTGCAGACATGAAAATATTAATTACTGTTTTGCATTTCTACTTACAAAAAATGAAGAAGACTTAATAAAAACTATTGTATATAATAATAGTTGTGCATGCACGCTTTTTGATCAGAAGGCCGATGAAATCATATAGAATCATAAAGGTTGTGTATAGAGTGGAAACAATACAACAGGTTATGGTAAAGACATTCTCAGACTAAAAATTTGTTTCTTTTGGACAGGAACAATAATGAMTTGTTTAAAGCAAGTCGCGGTTACCAATTGTGACAAGGAGAGGTTGAATATTACCATGAACACAGGTGCTAATTGGTCAGCCCAGACTCTGACCTCTGGAATCCACAGTCACCCACAGCAATGTACTGGCTACGGCGCCTCCCCCCTCCTGTCACAGACGTGATAAAACTGACCCCAAAAGCAGACTCAGACACCCAGGAAGATTTAGAGGATTTAATAGACAGAATGAAACACCTTGAAGTAGTAGCTCAGCAGGTAATGTGACCATATGGTGAGTCTATGGGGAAAACCCCAATGATGTGGTGGAGTCACAAGGTCCCGAAAGCAGAGTGTGAGTGAAACTCTCCTAGAAAAATAGGAGAGTGCATGCATGAAATCCGAAAAATAGGCAGGGATATACACCGATAGATGGAAATGACTAAGAAATTGAACAACTGATCGAGAGGCATACATCTTTTTCATTAATATATTACTAACCTTTTCTTTCATTCACTGGTATCCCTGGGTATCTGTTGTTTATCTGGCAGTCCAAAGCAATTGTTTGAGTAGATAAGCATAAGAACCTGCCCAATAGGTTTGATGGGTGACTTTGACAGATGAAGTTATATAAGTTATATATAGGTGCTTGTTAAACTAGCTTAATAATCATAATAATTATTATTTAGTAAATATTAGGAGAAAATATGTAAATAATTAAATTAAATAGTATAATAATTAGGCAGAATGGTGGCATAGTGGTTAGCACTTTGGCCTAGCAACACCAGTGTCAGTGTTTGATTTCCACCTAGGGAATGTGAAGAGTCCGTGGAGTTTGCATGTTCTCTACATGCTGGGTGAGTTTTCTCTAGGTACTCCAGTTTCTTCCCACAGTGATTGTGTGTGTGATTGTGGCCTGCGATGGATTGGCACCCTGTCCAGAGTGTACTCTGCCTAGGTCCCTGACTTCTCTGGGATAAGCTCCAGGTACAGAGAATGAGGTTTAAATATTTAAGTGTCCAAGTGTTAATCATCAATCGTTTATTCAATAAAATCAATTGATTTAAATTGTGACACTCCACTCTCCATAGTTGTAAATTAACTTTTAATATCTATTGTGTGTTTATGCATTAAAATTTTTTAAAATTTAAACAGCTCACTGTAGAGTAGTGGTAAACTAGAGTGTAACTTTTGATAGAATTAAAGCTTGGAGAGTCTGAATATTTGAATGAGTATTTTATTGCTGTTTTGTATTATTAGATGCCAATGACTGAATGGTGTTTAGCAGCTTCTCTTTTTTTATTTTATAAAATGATGCCATATACARTAATGTGATCCCAAACCACAATTTCGTTCTTATCCTTCTCATCTCTACATCCATTCATAGGATCTCATTCCCAATACCTCCCCTCCACATCTCCATACACATTCCCAATTCATTTAAGTCATTCTGAGGCCTGTATGTGTGTTACCTGCATTATGATAAGTATGTGTGGCTGGCCATGGGTGTCATTTATCACTGTCACAAATACATACACCAGCAACTCTCTCTCTCTCTTGCTCTCTCTCTCGCTCTCTCTCTTGAAAACACACACACACATACACACACACACACACACACACACACACACACACACACACACACACACACACACACACACACACACACACACACACACACACACACACACACACAGATAGAGGTAGAAGGAGAGAGAGAGAAATAGAGAGGACTGGGACGGAACTAATCCTGTTCAAAGATGAGCCACTGTTGGTGATCACTAGTGCTCCTGTTGTGACCATTTTATCTTAATTTTATCTCAAAATAATGAAAAAAATGTTCAGATAAATGTAACACAGTAAATATTGTTATGCACTATCTACTTGTGATATACTGGCAAATTTAGAGCAGTGTTTTCCTTTTGACCCACATTTTAAATATAACAAACTACAGTTTGTTTTATTTGTCACCCAATTCACAATAAACATTATTTATAAATCATGGAAAAAGGTTATATGTACAGAAATTGATATTCCTGATCATTTTTCTTGCCATGTACGCAAACCTTTTTACCTCATTCTCTATACCATTACCTTATAAAGGGTGGTGGGAGGCCTGATGCCTATCACAGGGGACTCTGGGCACTAGGCAGGATATAACCTGGACAAGGTACAAGTCCATCACAGGGCACACAACCACAAACACACAAACATTTACTCACACACTACACAGTAACTAACTTCAACTAGATAAATGTTAAATGAATTAATATTGTATTGTTGGCCCATTGGTATTCATTGAGACAACAGATTGAGACACATTGTGTTTTTGAAAACTTAGAAGACACATACTGAATAAATGAAAGAAATCAAGTTAAGTCATCAATTTACCTTCCCTTAAAATCATGTGATTTTATAACCCCCCACCCACCACCACCAGACTAATGCTATTAAACTGCACTAAAGAGCTGAACATGTTTTGTGGACTATTTATTCTGGGTAAATATATTTTTTTTTAAATAAAATATGTTACACTTAGGTAACAGGTGTTTTAGACAGTTATGTTTTTGACAGCATTATGTATCCTTCCAAAGATGCTCAATAGGATTGAGGTCAGGGCTCATAGAAGGCCACTTTAGAATAGTCCAATGTTTTCCTCTTAGCCATTCTTGGGTGTTTTTAGCTGTGTGTTTTGGGTCATTGTCYTGTTGCAAGACCCATGACCTGCGACTGAGACCCAGCTCTTTTGCACTGGTGGTATATAGCCACATTAATATATTGTATTTTTATCGTAACTAAATATTCTGTGAAATGTATTAATCTGTGTCTTTACAAGTCTTGTTTTGTTTCTTTAACCAGAGCTCTGCTGTGGAGGATTGGGTCAGAGCGGTGATGGCTGGCTTTCTGGAGCTTCAGGGAACTGTAGTCCTTGATGGCCTGGGTGACTATGCAGCTGCTTTAGGAGTGATGTTTTTTTCAGGTCTGTGCTCTGAACATTGAATTCCAAAAGGACCACAYAGACACCTATTAAGCCATCCAGACAATTTTTATTAGACTTGGAGAGACATGCTCCCCTCTGATTCACATGTTAAGATGTCTTGTTGCCATAGACTCTTCAAAAGTCAAATCTTTGCTAGATTTTACAAAACAATTGCATCTGATTAGCAAGTGTTTTCCAGGAATTTAACTAACCTTTAAGCAAAATACAACCTGTATTCTGATATTTTAATGCAAATCAGTTTCAACCTTGACAAATTTTTGAAGTTTTGTTTATTTTGTTTTGTTTAAAGTAATGTTTATTGTTAAGCCAACTTGTTTTTATAGAAAAACAATCTCTTGACCTTACCACATCAATGGGCTACAATGGAAGACAACTTACTTTTTTGAAAGTAAAGGAAGTAGGAAAAGTCATCCCTTGCAGTAGCGGATTTGGGGGCTCAAGGCGAACATGGGGCCCTCTGCATTGAGTGCTTTTTTAAAAATTATTATTACCTTAAACTTCCCTTCACTCGTCATCCCACAGCAATCTTATCCAGAAGTCTAGAACAGCCCAGTAGAAAACAACAACAACAAAACATTAATTAACGCATGTTTAACTAATGCACTAACTTCAAAATCTTTTGTGTAACAGTATGCCATGTCACGCCCTCCGCTCTAACCAAGCCACGATCACCTGCAACTCCTCTCCACATTCCATCCCACGGCTTCTGTTTTGCCGCCTCATTCACCGGCATGAGCACACCTGCTCTGCATTTCATTCGTCACTTTCTCCCTATTTAAACCAGCCACAAACAACCATCCAGTGCCGAATTATTGCGTGCCACAAGCCTAGTGTTTTTTGTGTCTAGTGTTTTGTGAAGATAATACCTTTTTACCTTTCATGTTATTGACCCTTTTTTCTCTTCTGGTTACACCCTTAGCTTCACGAGTTGGAACTGTTCACCACGTTGATTGATAACCCGGCTTTGAACCTTTGCTTCTGTTTTTGACTCTGGCCCTGCCTTTATCCTCAGGATTACTGAAACTCCAATCTCTCCCTCAAACTGCACATCGGATTTTACACGTGCACCACAGCCCTCAGCTCTCCACACAGTCATGCTTACTCCTCTGCCGTGCTTGCTCAACCTGTGCGTTCAGTGCTCTATGTCTCTCATCCACCTCTACAACCAAGCCATGCCACAGCTCTTTTCAGACAGCACCCCAAGTACTGGTTTCTTTTGATCATCTCTCTCTCTCTGTTTCACCTCCTCATTTTGAAATAAACTCCGTTATTTTGACTCCAACCTATTGTGTCTGCTTTTGGGTCCTCCAAGCCTGCCTCACACGGACCAGCCGTGACAGAATAATTCGGCCAACATGGACCCAGCGGACTTAGGACAACTCAGGACCGCCTTGGAGGCACAGGGCACCCTTCTCGGCACCCACCAGGGGGAGATCCAGCAAGTGAATCAGAACCTAAGGTCTATGGCGGACACCCTCACTGCACTTGCTTCTCGGATTGAACAGTTCCAGGTCTCATCACCCCCAGCTCCAGTTTGTTCTCCACCTCCTCCGATCAGAGAACCCCGCCTGCCACCCCCTCAGTCCTACAATGGAGAACCTGGCACCTGCCGAGCCTTCCTCTCACAGTGCTCCCTGTCTCTCGAGTTACAAACCTCTACATTTCCCACTGAACGCTCAAAAATAGCCTATGTCATCACACTTCTCTCTGGAAGAGCACGTGAGTGGGGAACGGCACTATGGGACGCCGATGACCCCTGCTGCACTAATTACAACGCATTCACCAGAGAGATGAAAAGAGTCTTTGATCGCTCACTTTCTGGCAAGGAGGCAGCTGGGCAGATGCTGAGACTCCGTCAGGGAGCAYGCTCAGTCTACGATTACGCCATCGAGTTCCGCACCCTGGCGGCCTCTTGTGGATGGAATGAATGCGCAATGTGCGACGTGTTTTTTCATGGACTGAGCGAGGCCGTAAAGGATGAGTTGGTCTCTCAGGAGCTCSCTTCAGACCTGAATGGTCTCATGGATCTAGCAGGTCGCATCGATGCACGCCTCCGGCTCAGACGCCAAGAACGCACCAGACCCCTTGTAAGAATGAGACCAATCACCCATCCACAAACTAACGATCCCCCTGCTGAGCCTATGCAGATAGACCGGGCCCGGATCTCTCTTGAGGAACGCCAACGGCGGYGGGATCAAGAGGCCTGCTTCTTCTACGGCCAAGTAGGCCACTTCCGCCTTCAGTGCCCGTTAAAACAATAGGCCCTCCAATGAAACTGGGAGTCTTGGAGGACYTCTCTCAGAGAAATCTCTCAGGCCAACGCCCCTTGCTTCCCATCATGATCATCTTCCAGAACAAGACCCAACCACTCAAAGCACTCATTGACTCTGGATCTGACCAAGACCTGATGTGCGCTGCCACTGCGAGGGAACTAAGAATACCCTTTCTGRCCTTGGACACCCCACTGTCAGTCCAGGCTCTCGATGGAAGTTCTCTACCATCCATCACTCGCCGCACCCCCCCTCTCACACTAAGAATCTCTGGTAACCATGTTGAGACCATCTCTTTCTTCATCATGGAGGGTTCTCATGCTCCTGTTGTYCTGGGGGCTCCCTGGCTGCGCAGACATAACCCCAGCATTGACTGGGCCAAGAACACCATCTTGGATTGGAGCCCTGCCTGTCTGTCTTTATGCCTCCACTCTGCCAGAGCCCACTCGTCACACCCTGTTACCAAGGAAGAACCCCTAGATCTCTCCAATGTTCCCTCTGAATACCGGGACCTCACACAAGTGTTCAGCAAGACACGTGCTCTGTCTCTGCCGCCCCACAGACCCTATGACTGCTCCATCGATCTCCTCCCAGGTACTACCCCCCCAAGAGGGCGCTTGTATTCCCTTTCGGCCCCGGAGAGGGAGGCCATGGATAAATACATCACTGAGTCACTGGCAGCAGGGATCATTCGACCCTCATCCTCACCGGCTGGAGCCGGTTTCTTTTTTGTGGATAAAAAGGACAAGTCCCTTCGTCCCTGTATCGACTACCGCGGTCTGAATGCCATCACCATCAAGAATCGCTATCCTCTTCCACTCATGACCACGGCCTTCGAACTTCTGCAAGGAGCATGTGTGTTCACCAAACTGGACTTGCGGAATGCTTATCATCTGGTGAGGATAAGGGAGGGGGACGAATGGAAGACTGCATTCAACACACCCACAGGCCACTACGAGTACCTAGTGGTTCCCTTCGGGCTTACCAATGCTCCTGCTGTTTTTCAAGCCTTGGTTAATGACGTGCTCAGAGACTTCCTGAATATTTTCGTTTTTGTGTACCTGGACGACATTTTAGTTTTTTCTCGTTCTCTGGAGGAGCACAGATTGCACGTTCGACAAGTCTTGCAGAGACTCCTCGAAAACAAACTTTATGTCAAAGCCGAGAAGTGTGAATTCCACCAAGAGTCTGTGTCTTTCCTTGGCTTTATCATCGCCCCTTCCAGCCTTCAGATGGAGCCATCTAAGTTAACTGCCGTCACTGACTGGCCCACACCCACCACAAGACGAGATCTCCAGCGATTCTTGGGGTTTGCCAATTTTTATAGGCGCTTCATTAGGAATTACAGCTCCGTGGCGGCGCCTCTCACCTTGTTAACCTCCACCAAAGCTCCTTTTCTCTGGAACAAGCAGGCTGAGGATGCATTCACTGACCTAAAACATAGGTTCACATCTGCACCCATATTAATCATCCCGGATCCGTCCCTCCAGTTCGTGGTGGAGGTGGACGCCTCCGAGTCAGGAGTTGGAGCTGTCTTGTCCCAAAGATCACTAAAGGACAACAAGTTGCACCCTTGCTCCTTCTTCTCCCGTCGTCTCTCCCCTGCTGAGAAGAATTATAACATAGGAGATCGGGAACTGTTGGCAGTTAAACTTGCTCTGGATGAGTGGAGGCACTGGCTGGAGGGAACTGCCTCCCCATTTGTGGTCTGGACTGACCATAAGAACTTGGAATATCTCAGGTCAGCCAAGAGACTTAACGCCCGTCAAGCCAGGTGGAGCCTGTTCTTTTCTCGTTTTGATTTCGTGCTCTCGTATCGCCCTGGCTCCAAAAACATAAAGCCTGATGCCCTGTCTCGACAGTTTTCCATGCCCCAAGACCCATCACCAAGTGAGACAATTCTGCCTCCTCGTTGCCTGGTGGCGGCCGCGCTCCTGGATATTGAAACGCAGGTGAAGAGGGCACTTAATCGGGAACCAGGTCCAAGCAACATTCCCCCCGGCCTCCTCTTTGTCCCAGTGTCCGTCCGATCCCAGGTGCTGGAATGGGGACACAGCTCTCGAATTGCCTGTCACCCGGGGAGAGCCCGCACCCTATCCCTCCTTCAGCAAAGGTTCTGGTGGCCATCTATGAAGACGGATGTTCAAGGGTTTGTGACAGCCTGTGACACCTGCATTAGGAACAAGTCGACCAACAAACCTCCCGCTGGCTTCCTAAAACCTCTCCCAGCTCCTCGCCGACCCTGGTCTCATATCACCCTGGATTTTGTTACTGGCCTCCCCAATTCTGATGGCAATACCTGTATACTGACCATAGTTGACCGCTTCTCCAAGTCTGCCCATTTCGTTCCCTTGCCAAAGCTCCCGTCAGCCAAGGAAACGGCTGAGTTGATGATCCTCCACGTCTTCCGTCTGCATGGCCTCCCCTCCGACATCGTCTCCGACCGCGGCCCCCAGTTCTCAGCAGAGTTCTGGAAGGCATTTTGCAGGTTAATCGGAGCAACAGCAAGCCTATCCTCTGGTTATCACCCTCAGTCAAACGGGCAGACAGAGAGATTGAACCAGGAACTGGAAAAGGCCCTAAGGTGCATGGCCTCACGAGATGCAACTACGTGGAGTAGGACACTCCCCTGGATTGAGTATGCGCACAACTCTCTACCAACCTCTGCCACAGGCCTCTCACCCTTCCATTGCTGCTTGGGCTATCAGCCACCACTGTTCCCATCCCAAGAAGAGGAAGTAAACGTACCTTCAGCCCTGTCTTTTGTTCGCCGCTGCAAGAGAGTTTGGTCCCAGGCCAGAACCCGTCTCCTACGCACCATCAGCACTTTCAAACGACAAGCAGACCGACGCCGCTCGGCAGCCCCCAGGTACAGAGTGGGTCAGAGGGTGATGCTGTCCACCCGAAACATTCCCATCAAAACAACCTCCCACAAATTATCTCCCAGATTCATCGGACCATTCACGATCACCAAAGTAATTAACCCTGTTTCGGTCAGGCTTTCCCTACCCCTCTCTATTCGCCGCATCAACCCAACGTTTCATGTCTCGCAGCTCAGACGACTGGTTCCCAGCCCCCTATCCCTTCCCGCCCGCCCTCCCCCTCCTCCYCAACTCATCGACGGGGGTGAGGTTTTTAAATAAACTCCGTTATTTTGAATCCAACCTATTGTGTCTGCTTTTGGGTCCTCCAAACCTGCCTCACACGGACCAGCCGTGACACTTTTGCACAATTTGAATGTACCTCATTCCAGTTTACATATCTGATATTACCTTTGTATTTCAACATGATAAGCAGACTAATAGTTGACGATTGGCCTCTGTCTTCTATGTTGTTTCAACAAAGTAAGAAACCCATGACAGGATAATGGAGTGACAAAAATAATACAAAAGACTTATACTTATTAAAATGATTACCTGTTATCTTTATCCCTGCCTTCCCCTCTTTGTCTCTGTCTTACTCTTCTTCACTGTTTGTCCGTCTTCTTCTTCTGTCCCTTTAATGCTTTTTTATGTACTGTGTTTCTCCTGCTCCTTGACTGCTTTCTTTTTCTCCTCTCAATCCTTTTAATGCATTTCACTGTTTCTCTTCCAGCATCACTAAATTTACTTTCCTCTTTTTTTCTTTGCATCTCTCTCCTTCTTCTTTATTCATTTTATTTTATTTGGATGTCTCTCTTTCACTCTCTTTCTTTTTTCTGCTTTCTCCTCCTCAAATGTTTTCATGTCTTTCCTTCACTTCTCTTTTGGCACTGGATTTCTCCAGCTTTTATTCTTTCTCCAGGTTTTTGGATATTATTTACTTTTTTAAAAATAGCGCACTGTTCCTTCATCAAATGAGCTTTAGTGGGTGGGAAAAAACATGAATATTGGGGTGTTGGATCAAGAATAATATGAAAGTAATGTCAATTAAAATATTTTAAATAATCAGTCTTAGTATGCGCGTGCCTTGCAACCTTTGGCTTCAACAGGATTTATTACTGGCTACTTTATTACTCTTATTACTATTACTTTGTGCTCAATGGAGACAATCGCAAGTGCAGACAGTCGCTGACTCTCTGTACCATTGTAGTGTATGTTTGGGGGAGGGGACTAAAACACATCAACGCAACTCGGAATGGCATTCTCATGCTATTTTAGCAAGTGGATTTTAATAATTTTAAACATTAGATGTAAGTGATTGCTAAAATAATTGTTATACCTAATTCTTGGGGCTCTGGGGCAGTTCAGGGCTCGCCTACTTTTGCCTAATGGCAATGCCACCTCTGATCCCTAGGTAACAGGTGTTTTAGGCAGTTATGTTTTTAGAGAAATATAATAAATTGAGCCCATAACCAATACTTCTTGACTTAAATATTTGAATTACACATTGAGTCAATTTAAGATTTTTAACTACGTACATGTTGTGTCAACTAAACAGCTATGTGAAATATTTTGTTTGGCCAGCAAATTTCTGTAAAAGTTGAGTAAACTTTAAAAAGCTATGCAATTTGTTACTAAGCTTTTTTTTGTTGACCGTTTTTTATTTTTTTATTTTTTTTACATTGTATGCACAATTTGAAACTGCATGTTGTTGGAATGCTATATACTAATATAAAAGTATATTTTCTGTGTTTTTAAATAACTCACTGTGCTATGTAAACATATTAAGGACTGAACATTCAATAAAATTTCATTGAGATCACAATACAAAAAACCTTGAGAGGGACCCCATGTTCTTCCGCAACAGGGAACCCATTCTCATTGGGTGATATCAGATAGTATGACCATAAATCAGTCCCTGGTGTATTTGTGTGCTATGAGTTTAAAGTTCAATGTGACTGGAAATGTGTTTAAGTTACTATAAAGTCCACTTTCACTGTTGGAGACTCATGTGAAAAACAGTTCATGGGACTGTCAGTCCTAAATTATTGAGTGACTTTGAGTCACAAGCTATCATAGAAAAGTGAGATAGATAGATAGATAGATAGATAGATAGATAGATAGATAGATAGATAGATAGATAGATAGATAGATAGATAGATAGATAGATAGATAGATAGATAGATAGATAGACTAACAGTCACATAATCAAAGCTGACAACTTTCAAGTATTGAACATGAGACTCCTGCAATCTCTCATCTTCACATTCTCTCATACCACATTTCCAATTTTCTTAGACTTTCATATTCAAAACAATTGTCTGTGGAAGACACAATCAACATGACTGAGCTCCAGCCTCTTTCTGACAAATCATCTATAAATGGCTTTTATTTTAAACATCGTTACACAGATGTATTGTCGGGGCGCACAAGGACAAGACTCCGCCACTTTTTTCTCTCCATGTGAAGAGAAATAATATTTAAGTAATCCGATAAAAATGCCAAATTCACAGATGCATGAAGGCATCAATAACACGCAAACGAATTGATAATAATTGCAACTATCATAATAGTGCTGAACAGATCAACAATCCAATAAAATCCATCTATCTATTTATGGACTAAATGCATTTGCATGTAGATTTATTCCATAACAATTTAGCAGTTAAATAACTGTAGTATTATCCAAAGCAGAGGTGGGTAGTAACGAATTATATTTACTACATTACATTTACTTGAGTAACTTTAAAAAAAAAAAAATTACTTCTATGAGTAGTTTTACTGCACCATACTTTTTACTTTTACATGAGTAGATTTGTGAAGAAGAAACTCTACTCTTACTACGCTACACTAGGCTATATTCGATTTGTTACTTTTCCACTATTTATTCTACACATGCTGCCGGGAGATCTGCCGCATGACTGTTTCACTAATCAAACGCCGCAACAATAATCACATGACTCTGATTGACCAATGAACTGCAATAACAATAACCACATGTAGTCAGGCGACATTGTGGGAAAAAATCTTCAGCTGGCATCCCTGGCATCATATACAAAGCATGTTTTGTTTGCAAAAGAATAGCTTCATACTGCGATGTCTTCTCTATCTGCCAAAAGAGACAGACACTTCAGCATCTAAAAACACAATTTCTAACCTGAGGAAAAATGTTGCATTAAGTTTAGCTGTTTCATTGAATGTTGCATGTTGGCATATATACACTACTCACAATACGTTAAAGGATATTGTGAGAGACTCAGTGGATGTCATACATACGGTGTTTGTTTCACTTCAGACATTTTTGGGATGGGGAGGCAATTGTATTGTGGTGATAGACACACCTCATTTTGTGTTTTCCATGTAATGGTCTCATTGTGTACAGGTGTGCCTTATATTGGGGCCAATACCAAATGACAACCCTTTTCAATGTGGCATCAATTTCAACATTCTGTGGGTATAAGAAGCTGGCATTGTCAGTAAGTCATTCCAAGGTCATCCTTCAACAGCCATGAACACTCAACATCACTTAACGGATGAGCAGCGCCACCTGGTCATGGCGCACCTTCGGGTCAGTTGCAAGCAGTCCGATGTTGCTTGTGAACTTGGTCTCAAAGTGTCATCAGCAGGCTTGCATCAAAACACAGAACTACTGGCAGATTTCATGACATACCCAGGAGTGGAGCCTCATGAGTCACAGACCGCAACGATGACCAGTACCAAAGCACCTATGCACTCAGACATCGTTATGCAACTGCCACACAGCTGCAGGCCTGTTTACAAGATGTGACGGGTACTAGGGTTTGCAGACAAACCATTCGCAACTGACTCCACCCCTTTGGCTTGAATGGCAGATGACCGTTGCRGGTGACTCCCCTGACATCAAGACACCGCCTTGAACATTTGCAGTGGGCACAAAACCATGTGACCTGGATGAGTGTATCACTGATGAGTGTCGGGTCACCTTGCACAGAAATGATGGTCATTACTGTTGCTGGAGAAGGCGAGGTGAGCGATACGCTGAGGTCAACATGGTCCCCAGGGTTTGCTTTGGTGGAAGAGGTGCAACAGTCTGGGCAGGTATCACCAGTCAGCGCAAAACAGATTTGGTTATTGTAGATGGCTCAGTCACTGCACGTTCTTACCTCAGAGACATCGTCATCCCCCAATTCCACCAGCACACCTCCAACTTTATGTTCACGGATGATAATGCGCCACCACATTGTGGCAAAATTGTCACAGCTCAACATCAGGAAGTTGGAGTGCCTCATATGGTATGGCCATCAATGTCCCCTAACCTGAACCCCATAGAGCACGTCTGGGACCAGTTGAAGCAGAGACTGAATGATGGTACGCCACCCCCACGTGACCTGGCAGAATTGTGGAAGAGTGGAAGTGAGGCTAGTTAGGAGCATGAGACGTCACTGTCAAGCTGTCATTGCGGCAAATGGTGGAAACACCCTCTACTGACATTGTCAATTTTTGTTATTTGGGGATATTGTTGTTATTGTCTAAATTTTTGGGGTAATAAATATTAAACTAATGAAAATGGTGTTTCTTCTCATACATTATTAGTAATATCAAAGGGAACTTTTACTTATTTAGTTAAAATTCAGAGCAAATAGGAAAGGCACTGTAGCATTGTATGTAAATAACAATATGCCCAACTTATTGTGAGTAGTGTAATTATGATAATTATACTATATACTGTATATATTGTATTAATTGTATTATATTATATAGGTACACTGTACAGTACACA
>QMIH01002119.1:19281-51917 GCA_003987875.1 Clarias batrachus
TTTGAGATAGGGAGGGACATCACCATAGATGCACTGGTGGGTAAGAAGGGCAACCTTGTATTCAATTCTGAATGAAACAGGCAGCCAATGAAGAGATTTGAGGATGGGCGTAATATGATCATATTTACGTGTCCGCATCAGGATCCTAGCAGCGCAGTTTTGAATATATTGCAGCTTTTGGATATATATGCTCTGGCCCCATAGCTCATAGCCTCAGAACAGGCTTAGTTAATCGGTGACTACCGAGCACAGGCCATGGAGCAGACAAACAGTCTAAACCAACTGTCTGCTAACTGCACAGAGTCATCCCTCAGGTTACACCATATTGAGACTGTGTCTGGTTCCCCGAGGTAAACTAAAATTTGTAAAAATCTCTTTTTTAGTAATTTGATTCATATATAGACCTCAAATCCAGAGCACACTGAATACACAACCATAACCTCTGATCTGAAACTAGGACTGTTCAATTTTACATACAGTACCTTACATCTAAAGTGCTTACTGTTCATGAAACTGTGATCAGTAGTTTTATATACTGTGCTTAACAGTAACCTGGATTCAACACAATGAGTATGTAGCATTAAAAAAAGTCAGTCCTCCTGGATACAGCTACATACATCAGTCTCGGCTAATTGGTAGAGGAGGAGATTGGAGGTATTTACAATGTTAACAATGTTACAATGTTATTTACAAATTTAATGCATTTTAAGTTACCTAWAGTAACATAKCAAACAACTGAGAGTCTGCTCAGTTGATCCCGCTAATTATTATTTATAGACGCTCAGGGTCGTACAAACCTGGTCAATTTCTGTAGACAAAGTGTTAATTGATGTCTTTAATATTCATTTTGAGATTCCAGAATACTGGACTCAGTAGAAGTAAATCAGTGTGTAGTAGGACCCACTCATAAAGTATGTCATACTTTAGATTTAATAATATCTTTTGGAGTAAGAAATATGATGACAATTCCTCAGCCTGAAGATATCCCAGATCATTTCAAATATGACATAGTAATAATATATGTGCCACACTACCACATTAAACATACATTCACATCAACTACCACACACAGAGCTTTTTATTTATTTATTATTGTTATCTCCTGGAGTTATTAACTTTGACTGGAGCCCACAATCAGGCGACTGAATATCTTAGATAATGTAGCTCCAGTTAAAAGAAAAAGAAAAAAAAAGAGAGATAAGAAACTTGCTTCCTTGTGTAATGATCACACACGCACTTTAAAACAGACCGCATGAAAATTAGAATGTATACGTATAGTATTTCACATAACATGGAAGGAAAATGTCTTGACCTATAAAAATTGTTATGCTGTTATGCTGATGACACACAGTTATATGTCTCAGCAAAGCCAGTTTAATGAAGTTGAGCAATGTGTGAATGACATGAGAGACTGTAGGTTACTAAGTTTAATCCTGACGAGACAGAAGTTCCGGTAATGCAGCTAGAAGCGAGCTTTTTGATCACATTCTAACTCTGGCTGGCCCTTGTTCCATCTAGAGTTACTGTTGCACTTGTTGCATCAACATGCTGGCTGCTTGTCAGTACCGCGTAGTATGAAAACTACAGCAGGGCGCAGAGCTTTTTCTTACAAACCACTAAAGTTATGGAATAACCTTTTAATTAATGTTCCAGAATCAGACACAGTCTGAGTGTTTAAATCTAGGGTAAAAACGTATTTATTTAGCCAAGCATTTGTGAATAGATTTGCCTTAAATAAACTGAGGTGAACTGGTATGTTTCAATGCCGTCTTCCCCACTCTCATTGATTTCCAAGGTTTATTGACAGTGATGTGACTGGTTGCTTTACATCCCACGGAGCTCCCCATGTCTGTGTTTCCTCCTAGCTCTCCCTTTTAGTTATGCTGTCATAGTTATGCTGTCACTTCCTTCTGAAGTCCCTGCTTGAACTCTGCACTATACATTATGTGACTTTGATCACACCTAACTGTTATCTCTCCTTCTCTTCTCCTCTCTTTCTTTTCTCTTCTCTTTCCCTCTTTCAGCATACACTGCTTCAATGCTGGATTATTGTGTGCCTGCTTGTCCATTTCTATCATCTTTTAGTTTCATGGTTTTCATATTTGCCAAGTTTGCTTAAATCTCTCATAGGGCTGGACGATAAAACGGTATCGGTATTTATTGACGGTAGACCATTGGTACACCATTTTTTCTATCGATAACGATAGAAAAAAATGCTCGGTATGAAGTTAGTTTTATTAAACTGCAGCTGGCTGAGCGTGCACCCCTATCAGATGTTCCGATGAATAACCGTGCTATAATAAAGCTATGAATAAGCTTACGCTTGCTCTCGGGTTGGGTTGCATCATCGCCACCGCAGGGCAGAATAACACACGTGAAAATGAGTGCCRTACCTATCAGCAGTGAGGAGATCATTAATAAAAAATGATGTATCAGCTCGCCAGTGTGGCAGTTTTTTGGTATCTTTTCTTCTGACGAACACCAGAACAATGTTGTATGTGGGCAGCATTAAAACCAGAACCAACTTGTCWTTCTTGCTCACAATTTATAATGTTGCAATGTATATGTGAATAAGGATGGTTAGTTTCTCTACTTGAAAGAACAGATTTGATCATCATAATTTGATTTTATGATTATTTTTAGTATTTTAGGATTGTACAGCACCTTTTCCAACTAAGTTGTGTTAAATGTGCTTTAAAAATAACTTTGACTTCACTTGACAGTACTTCGTGTATGTCTAGAGTGACAGATGTCTCTCCCAATCAGCGCTAAGGATTTTATTTGCAAACTAGACCTACCTTTTCCGGTTTGACTGAATTCGTTGTTTTTTTTTTTTGAATTCATTGTGTTTTCTGATTTGTTGCATTGTTTTTGAATTTGTTGTTTTGTTATTTTATTTTTTAATTTGTTATTTTGATTTTGGTTTTGTTTTTCTTTGTACTTCTCGGCCACCGTACTTTTGACTATTTTGGTTTTGTTTTTTTACGTTTTTGGATTTATTGCCTCTCTCTTTCATTTTCCAGTTACCTATCTTATGCTTCCCCTTTAGACTACGGCTTTTGTTTTACGATTTGCCTCCGTCACCTCACTGACTTTCCTGTTTTGATTCTCGCTTCCACTTTTTCTACCGTGCTTCGACCCCACCTCTGTCACTTGTCTGCGCTTGGATTCTTCACACTCAGCACAGTCTGGTGACAGAATAATCTGGCCATCAACATGAATCCAGCAGAGTTTGAATGCATGAGATCGGCAGGACACAAGCTATTGAAACTCTGCCAAGATTCTCGCTTGGCCTATCACTACACCATAGAGTTCCGGACACTGGCTCTCTCAAGTGGGTGGAACGATTGATCAATGAGCGGCGTGTTCTTTGAGGGCTTGTCTAAGGCACTTAATGACGAATTAGTCTCTGGGGCACTTCCCTTTCTCACTCCAGGAGCTCATGGATTTGGCTGGCTGAGTGGATTCACATCTTCACCTTCGGAAACCAGCCAGGTCTCACCACCTAAACTCACCCCTACCCCCCCCCCTTAACCGTGAATAGGCACAGGAGGGAGCCAGGCAACTGGGCAGGACCTGCATCTCCTCTAAGGAGTGACGATGCTGCCGAGTTTCTACTGGTCACCAACTCAAATGTCCAAAAGAAATGTCCAGTAAAAGGGGTAGCTCTCTAGTTCAGCTAGAATTAAAGTATATATTTAATRTTTTAATATTTAATATATTTAATGTTTTATACATTACAGCAATTCTTACTGTGTTACAAATACACAAGTAATATACCATGAATATATTCKTATTGCAGCAGTAGCATGCTTCTGACCAAATCCAAAAAAAGAACACTTTGTGGTCAAGGCATCACCAGAGCAGACTATCCAATCCACACATAACTTCACACAGATATTACACTCGATTACCTTCCTGACATATCCCTCCAATTTTTTTTTTACCCAGATTTGGAACAAGCAACCACCGACAGCAGGACCCGAGTCCTCATATTCCCCCAAATCTAAAACCTAGTGACTGAGCCAACTCTCTGTTTTTGTGGCTGTTAATAACCAGTACATTAAAGGGTTTTAGGACCTTTGACAAAAGCTGAATGCATTTTTTTATATTATAACATCAATAATGACAACGCAGATTTTATTCACGAGTTAAACAGATTTCATTTGCACAAGTTTACAAAAAAAAAAAAAAACAGAACAGTGGAACCTCGGATTGCCTACAGTAATTTCCTACAGTCTACCTGAGCCTCCAATAACGAACTGGACTCTATAATAGCTTAAAAACATCTCCTGTTATACTGAACTTCCAGCCTCCTAACACACAGTATGACTGTAGAACAATCCCTGCTATCTGTTATCACCCAAATGAGGAYGGGTTCCCTGTTGAGTCTGGTTCCTCTCAAGGTTTCTTCCTACTGCCATCTCAGAGTTTTTCCTTGCCACCGTCGCAGTCGTCCTCGGCTTGCTCATCAAGAACAATCTTATCATTTTGCTTCATACACATTCATTCACATTTCATACAAACTTAAATAAGTCTTCTGATTATATAAAGCTGCTTTGTTACAATGTCAATTTTTAAAAGCGCTATCCAAAAAATTTTTTTTTATTGAATTGAATTGAATTGAATAAATGAGCAAAAGTGAATTTCAGCACACAAAAACGAATTTGAGAGTGTGCACACAAGACAGATTCAGCTCGCAAAAACAAGTTTGAGCATATGCACTAGAGGGGGAGTAGGTGAATAGGTGCTGAGGACCTGTGACTCCACCATCAGAACAGCAAAGTTGGCCCCTCTCATTTCAAAATCCACATGCTGATGTAGGGAGCACATGAATAAAATATGAATTATTGTGAATGTAAAACTAATTTGAAAATTATTTATTCTTTCTTTCTTTCTTTCTTTCTTTCTTTCTTTCTTTCTTTCTTTCTTTCTTCATGGTCTGGAGACAGAATGTACTCAGTGAAGGGAGCAAATAAATGAAAGAACAGGGATTAAATTTTGCTTCTTGCATATATTTCATTTTACATTTTACAACAGATAGATACTGTCATGTTTATAATTCTTGTTGAAGGAAATTCACAATTGAAAGAGCAGAGTGAGGAGAAGGTTGAAGATAATTAAGAAAGTGAGAATAACTGAGGGCAAGAGAAAAGGAAYGATAAGAACACAGATATAAATATTGATGTATAAGAAGAGAAGAGAAGAGAAGTTGAGCCGGGGGGCAGAGA
The DNA here is from genome assembly GCA_003987875.1 of Clarias batrachus. Classification (NCBI taxonomy): domain Eukaryota; kingdom Metazoa; phylum Chordata; class Actinopteri; order Siluriformes; family Clariidae; genus Clarias; species Clarias batrachus. The sequence goes on from QMIH01002119.1 coordinate 24,513, forward strand.
TGCTGTCAGGAAACCCTCCTAGCATGCTTTTTGGATGCCCTCTAGATAATCATATACATGTTACACAAGGCAAAACCGCTTCTCCTCATTACCCCTTTGTAATCCCTCGCAATAGAAATACGGCTGGATTTTCATTATATAGCTGTTCTTCATGTATCATGGTATCCCCCTGGAGGATCATTCAGAAAATTGCTTAAGTAGCTGAAGCTGCTACAGTTTGCCAGTGCTCCTTATCTAGCTGCCACACTAATAGCACACTCAAGGACACCAAATATACCTCAAAAAGAGAGAAGAAGCATGTGAGAAAAAATAATCTCTCCCTCTCTCWCTTTCTCTCTCGTTTGCTTCAAGGATTTAGGRTATTCAAATCTCACACAAGCTTTTCCAGTATATGGCTTTCTCTGCTTCAGTCTGAGTGCTCAGTGGATTAGCAGTAGTAATCTCTGCTTTGTGGCCTGTTTGCAAACTAAAAACTTTAAAAAGGGTAACCATGGCCTGCTTGCCAACACAAAAAATCAATAAGCTTTAGTTCTGGCTACAGTACTGACCATTTTGCTTTATTGTGTGTTTAAATAAATGTGCCCTATACACTGTATATGTATCACTGGTACATACAGTAAACATTCTTTCAATACTGTATTTAAATAGTTTGACAGCAAAATTTGTTATCTCAATTTTTGCCAAAAAATACAAATTAATTGAAATTAAGCAAGAACTATTGCGAACTGATTTTCTGTTTCTGCATGCTTTCTTTGAGTCACAAGGGTGATAAAAAGCACAAATTTTAAAATATCATGCCAAAATTGTTTAGGGGGTCATATCATGTATATCTTGTGTGATTTTGTGTTATAATAGATTTGTCACAGTGGATAAATCAGCCTACAGTTGTGTTTGTAGTAATTAAGATATGCAATGATGAATTGTAGTTGTAGTGTTCATATAAACATAGCTGAGCTCATGCTTTGGTCGTGTTTTTGTAGTGAGTCACTGGCAACAAATTGGAACAATGAATAATTTGTGGAGTTTTGTTGCACACGTTTTAATTACAAAACTTGTTCAAGATCATGAGAAATATTAGCAAAAATTCAGTTTACAATACACCATCATTTAMSTCCACTACAAGTTTCAATATCAAATTGGTAGTTAAAAGCACTGCTTGTTTATAATGCACAGATCCACTCAATGCATTTAGTTCCTTCACAGCAGCCAGTATTGTGCCCAGCCAGTAGTTTTCCTTCACTGATCACAGACAAAAGCGATGTGATTGGCTTTTCAGGGAGCGTTGTTATGTGCTTTGTAATGTTGCTGTGGTTTGCCTAAAACATTGATGTTCAAAGCTTTTACAAAAGGATATTTATATAGACAATGTTTTATTCCAAATGAAAAATTATTTGCCAGAATGAGCAAAAGTCAGAAATATTATATTTTACTCTCACATTATTGTATTTTCCAGATGTTTATCATGTCCAAAGTCAATGCAGCTGACTACCAGGAGATTTTAAAGCCCTACCTTCTGCGGACAAGCTTTATGGAGATGCAAAATTCTAGCGGGATTTAGCACCTGCCCACAGTGCTAAACCAATACAGATCAGAATTTTTTGTGTTATTATTTTAGGCACATTATATTTGTCAATACCATTTAATTAGATGAAGATCAGCTCACATTTAATAACAAATTAATTCAGAAAACCATMAAATTCAAAAGGTTCACATAACTTATTCTTGCAAATTTAACAAAAAAACATAATTCATCAGCCCTGTCCACCATCTTCCATTGTGTGGTCCAGATCTGATGCTCATGTGCCCAGAGTCGCTGGTTTTCTCCAAGTGGCGCAGTGGTAAAAAGCTCGCCCTATCATCCAGATATCTCAAGCTCGATTCCCGGGTGATGCTGTAACCTCTCGCAGCCAGAGGCCTAGAGAGAGGTAATTGGCCCTACTGACTGAGTGGTAGTAGTAGCCTTAATGTGGGATCCCCCTAGTGACGGGGAGGAATTGGATAGGACTAAATTAGGGAGAAAAAATTATAATAAAAATTGGTTTGGCTAATTGCATGGTCTTTCCTAATTTTTTATCCTGKCTCAGATCCTATTTGACTGATCGCTACCAGTTTGTAGATTTAAATGGTGACTGTTCTGCATGTTCTCAAGAGAGTTTGGTGTTCCACAGGGTTCAGTTTTAGGCCCACTGCTTTTTTCTCTTTACATGCTTCCTCTGGGCAAGATAATTTGTAAGCATGATATTAGTTTTCATTGTTATGCAGTTACAGTATATGTCRCAAAAACCAGATGAGAAAAAMCAGCTTAATAAAGTTGAGTAATGTGTGAGGGACATAAGAGACTGGATGTTAATTAACTTCCTTCTGCTTAATCCTGATAAGACAGAAGTTTTAGTCATATGATCACATGCAGATAGAAGCAAGCTATTTGATCACACTGTAACTTTGTAAGTGCAACAGTAAAAGACCTTATTGTGATTATAGAATTCAGTCTTTCATTTGACGCTTTCACCTCAGAAATATTGCCAAGATAAGGAATATATTGTCACTAAATGATGCAGAGGATAAGTTAGGGGATCTGCCTGCCTCTGCTGCATAGGATAAGTTAGGGGAAGTGATGGTGTGCAGGTGCTTTGCTGATGTGACAGTCCACCAGCATAGCTACCACAGCATTTTGCAGTGACCTGGTTTGYAATTAGTGGGATAATAATTTGTTTTCCAACAGGATAATGACCCCAAACACACCCATAGATTAGGAAAAATGAGTTATTTGTCCAAGAAGGTAAGTGAGTAAGTGATTTGGCCTCCACAATTACCCAGTCTAAATTCAACTGAGATGGTTTGGGAGGAGTGAGACCAGATTGTGAAGGAAAATGAGACAACAGTTACTCTGTGTCGGCCTCACATRAGAGAATGAGAGACACTGAGAGAATGACAAGAGCGTGCAAAGCTGTAATCAAAGCAAAAGGAGGCTACTTTTAATAATTAGAAATATAAAAATATTCTATTCTGTTTAACACAATTCAATTTATATTCCAATTTATGTCTTCAGTATTAATATACAATGTTAAAAAACATCAACAAAAAAACATTAAATGAGAATGTGTGTCCAAACYTTTGACTGGTACTGTATATTAGACAGCAAGATTTGAGCGACTTTGACAAGGGTCAGATTGTGTGCAGTTCTTACATGATGTTTCAATTCTACAGTGGTCATGAAACACCAAAAGTGACCCAAGGAAGGAAAATCGGCGAACCAGGAGCAGGGTTATTGGTAGCCAAATCTCACTGATGCACATGGGCAGCGAAGGCTGTCCATACAGAAATGCTCCTGAAATGCTCCTGTAGCATAAATTGCTGGAAAATTCCTGCTGGCTCCAATAGAAAGTTGTCAGATCACCCTGTGAATTGCAGTTTGTTGCATATGGGCAGTGGCGGTTCTACACTGATTTACTCCCTGGGCGAGACCGCCTCTGGGTGCCCCCCACCCCTTCCCCTACCCTCCACACAATAAAAAAAAAAATTACACAAAATCATAATATTGCAGAAACAATGTTGTTTTATTGCACAAATCACTCAAAACTTACAATATCACAAAAAAAATATTGGAACTTAAATAAATATACTGTATTTTACATATTACTTTTATTACTGATAAAATATAGTTAAATACTGTGTAAATAAATAAATAATCTRAAAAACACACCACACTCCAGAAAAATATAATTATAACACTGAACTTGAAACAACAACAACAACAACAAAACACTGAAACTAAAATCTGACCTTTCTGGCCTTCTTTGATGCAAAATCATCAATAATGTCATCGTACAAGATGTGCTCCCCTACTGAGTGATCGATACTGATGATAACAAGGCCAGTGAACCGTTCTTGAGACATGGTTGATCTCAGATATGACTTGATCAACTGCAGTTTTGAAAAGCTCTTCTCTGCTTGAGCCACAGACACTGGCAGAGTAAGTGTAATCCTGAGAGCAGTCTAAAAGTTGGGGTAGATCTCCGATGGATCCTTTTCATGAATAAAAGTGATGAGCTCAAGGAGCGTCATGGTTTTTGATGGCAGGGGAGGGAACTTCTTGATTTCCTGCACAAGCTCTCCTGTCCAAATCAAAGTGTCCTTCAAAGTGCAGTGTGGTRCCTAGTGTATTGCATTGCTCTGCCAGCTCCTCATCTGCAGGACTAGGCTAGCATTATGGCTAACAAACCTAATGTTATAACACTAATCATCATTAGAACTGCATTGACATGATWCAGTAATCATACAGAGAGWACGTTGTTGCATACCTTTATCTTTTGCTTGTTTCTCCTCTTCTTTTCTCTTTTTTCTAAATTGGGCACCTGACAGCCTTGGCCTTTTTCTCTCCATCGCTGTTTATTTTGAAATCAACAATCAACTGATTCGCCCCATACTGTCACTCAAAACTAGAAATCAGGCCTAAACCAATTCACTTCCACATAATCATTTATTCGTTTTATTACCATTTTTATTAGCCATTTCACACAATTTTGAAAAAAATAAAAATGAAATGAAATAAATCATTGCTCTGTGTTTATAATATTGTAAATGAAATGTGCGCCGCTATTTGTAAAAAAGTCAAGATGTTTAGCCCACCACTGGATGTATTTCCCCTCCTTTTGGGAGAGGTGAACATTCCTCCCCTTCGCTTCCCTTTCCACTTCTCACGGCTTCAGTGCGGCACCTTTTCAGCAAACCTGCACTTGCCCAGTTCGCCCATGCCTAAAACCGCCACTGCATATGGGGCTGAGGTGCTACAGACTGGTCAGGGTGTCTATGCTGACCTGTGTCCACTGCCAAAAGTGCCTACAATGTGCTGGTGAGAATCAGAACTGAACCAATGAGCAATGGAAGAAGGTGGCCCTGTCTAATGAATCACTTTTTTTTACTTCATGTGGATGGCCGGATGTGTGTGCATCATTTATTGAGGAAGAGATGGCACCAGGATGCATTATGGTAAGAAGGCAAAACAACAGAGGCAGTAGTGCAGCATAATGTGGTCACAAAGTTCTGCTGGGAAATCCTGGGTTGTGCCATTCTTTTATAAATCCCACCTTTATAAACATTGTTGATGATCATTGAAAGAGTTACTTTAGCAAGATGTGCAATTTAAATGACCTATGTCAGTTAATTAAAAAATAAATTGGCAATTTTAGAGTGCATTTGGTATAGCTGTTGTGTTGCATATATAGAATCTTTATATTTTTATATGCCTATATATTATATTTTCATTTGCAGAGAACATGATTAAGAGCTCACACATTTATTCTTTCTCTGACTATTATAGTAATTTAAGTAATTCACAAATAAATTGTTAAAAAATCATACAATGTGATTTCCGGATTTTTCTTTTTAGATTCTGTCTCTCACAGTGGAAATGCACCTATGATGGAAATTGTAGACCCCTTCATGATTTCTAAGTAAGAGAACATGCAAAATCACAGGGTGATCAAATACTTATTGACCTCACTTAAACTCAGTAGTTAGTTCTTCCTTACATTATATAATCTATAAAAGTGTTCCTTCACTGTCTATTTGCTTGTCATATTATGATTTTGACTCAGTGAGCATCATAAACACAAAGTTAGGAGGCAAGGTTTTATTAAATAATAAAGGATGGATTTAGAGGAAAGAGCTTAATGCATATATGTGGGTCAGAAGTCGTGTCCAGCAGGCATGGTGGCATGAAGCTGCTGGGCAAAATGGGTTCACGATGGAGGCGCCCCAGCAGCATGTTCCAGAAGGCCTTTAAAAAAGTTAGGATGTCCGCTGGTCACTAGGAAATCTGTGACTAGGCCATTCCAAAACCTTGATTCTCTAATTTTTCAGCCATCCTGATGTAGATTTACTGGTGTGTTTAGAATCTATGTTCTGTTACATGACCCAATTTCATGTTACATGTTACATGACAGATGGCCTTACATTTGCCCAGTGGCGGATTTAACAATTTGGGGGCTCAAGGCAAACATGGATATGGGGACCTTTGCATTCAGTGCTTTTTAAAAAGTCTTACCTTAAACTTCCCTTCAGTTGTATTCCCACTGCGATCTTATCCAGATGTCTAGAACAGCCCAGTAGAAAGAAACAACAAAACATTAACAGGTTAACTAATGCCCAAACAATTTTCTACAATTAGAATATAACTCATTGTCAGTTTACAAATCTGATAGAGATAACTTTGTATTTCAACATGATAAGCAGACTAATAGTTGACGATTGGCCTCCGTCTTCTGTGCTGGTACGCTAAAGTAAGAAAACCCATGACAGGTCAATGGAGTGACACAAATTATACTTATTAAACTGATTACTTGTATTTTTATCCTTGCCTTCTCGTCTTTGTCTTACTCTTCTTCACTCTGTCTGTTTGTCTTCTTCTTCTGTCTCTTTAATGCTTTTAATTTTATGCATTTCTCCTGCTACATGGCTGCTTTCTTTTTCTCCTTCCAATCCTTTTAATGCATTTTACTGTTTCTCTTCGTCATCCCTATATTTGCTTTCCTCTTTTTTTGCATTTTGTCTCTGCATCTCTCTCCTTCTCCTTTATTGATTTTATTTGATTTGTCTCACTTTCTTCTTTTTGATTTCTGCTCCTCAGTTGTTATTTTCATGTCTTTCCTTCTCTTCTGCCCTTTTGGCACTGTATTTTTCTAGCTTTTATTCTTTCTCCCTGTTTTTTTTTAAATTATTTACTTATTTAAAATAGCTTAGTCTTCCTTCATCAAATGAGCTTTAGTGATTTTTTCCATTAGAAAAAAAAATCTTTCTCACTGTAGACCATTTAACTTCAAATTGTTTGGAAATTATTTGAAACCCTTTCTAGATGTTTGTGCAGCAATAATTCTGTCTCTAAGACTATTGCTCTTTCCCTCTTGCCATTATGTTAACACACACCTGAATGCTTGGTGAAAAAAGTTGTATTGGCCTAATACTAAGACCCAATATGATCAGATTATTTGTATCATATTTTGACACAAAAACGCATAGAACTTAAAAAAGGGGTACTAACTTTGGAACATGTCCGCACTGTATGTCACCCCACTTCACTACCGATTAAGTGTTTTGTAACTTGCATATTATGGACATTAACTTTTTTGTGAAGTTTTGAATTTGAAGTCTTGATGTTCCTAGAATTTATTATCACAATACCACTATTTTAAACTGAAATACTTTCTGAACTTCTGAACTACCAATCTGCCAGTTACTTCAATGTGGATTGCTATGAACATTCTAGAAAATCCATCGACACAAATGTTGCTAATATTATACATTTTTTTTTCTTTCAGCTGTTCAGTATTCGCAAAAATGTACATTTAAAAGTCAGTGCATACATTAATGATAGTGTGGAGAGGGACAAAGATATAGACAGTAAGAGGTAAAGTGTAATAGAAAAATTTGTAGTGAGTCCCTGAGTCAGCTCTTGTGTGGGGCAGGAGTTCTTTAATTGGGGTGATATCTGGGGCTCAAAGGAGGTCAAAGAAAGACCTGTATCCTTTTGTCTCTTCCATAACCACTTTAGTACCATGGCTGCTTTGATGTGTGCTTTGCCTGTCCAAGGCTGGCTTTGGAACATGTTCTTGGGAGACCAGTGGTTACTTGCCTCTAGGCAAAAGCTCAGTCCCTGGTATCATCTTATGCTTTGATAAAATACTTTTGGGATCCACCACTCTTCAATCCACCTCACTCCTCCTCACTCTCATCTCCTTCTGCTCCTTTGAGAAAGTCTAAAGAAGTAAAAGGTTTACTCTTTACATTTCTTTATCAACCTCTATATTTGTTAGTACCAATGTTATTACTCATAAACACAATTAAAATATAATTAATATCAAATACATTAAAAACTGCAGGTTTTGCTCCTGAACCCAATAGAAATAATTATTATACTATATGTATAGTATATAAATGTTAGGTGCTGTGTGTAATGGACTATTTAACCCTATTTATTTTGTTGTGCTACATTTTGTAACTGTTCTTCTACAGTATGTTACTCTTCTTCTATTTCTTCTTCTTTTATTATTTTTTATCTTAATTTTATATTGTGCTATGTCCTGGTGAAAGGTGCTAAAAGGGTGGCAAACAAGTGTTTTAAGGAATTACAAGCAGTTTTGGATTTAAAGATTGCAAGTTAAAATTTGTGTTTTATAATGATCATAATGAAAAGATTTACTAAATGTGGATGGTGTCTACATTATTAACAATAATACAGGACGTAGTATTTTGTGATATATTTTAAGAGTATAATACAGGACCAAAACGCCAAACCTGTGTGTTTGGTTTCTTCATGCTTTACATTGTCTCAAAGGCATATAAGACTCACTTAATCTGAACGAATGAATTCTCCAATGAATAATTCTCCTACGAATGTTCAGTTAGAACAGAACTCGTTCTTAAGTGGGGGACTTAATGTAAAATAAACCTTTTTTCAATATGCATATTTGCTTATTTTACCATACTTCAAATGGAAGGAAAGTGTTATGTGCTGTTGGTTAGAAAATAATATAAAACTAAAAAATTAAATAAAGTATTGTTGCAAATTATTGCCTGTATATAAAACTGTATAGGTCTATATTAAAATTCTATATATGCGTTGCACAGCATTTCTATATCAATAAATTCACCAGTGGCACTGTAAGGGRAACTCTTTTGAAGATCTTTCCAGCACCCAACCAGTTTGGTCATTATTTTATTTAGGATTACTATTTTTTCTCTCTCTATTACTATGTTATAAAGGTGGCCCTGGGTGGCAATTTCACCCATACTTATTATTTCATTTATGTCTGGTAATTATATATATATAAAATAAATAATAAAATAAAAATTGCAACATTAAACAAAATTGATACAATTGTTACACACACTATAATATACTACTACTACTACCACTACTACTACTACTAATAATAATATCATGACATTGCCTGTAAAAGTAAAAAAACTCCTATTCTGACAAATAGATCGGTTAGAATCTTTGATAGAAATTAGCGGCCTCTGGCTTTTAGTCTTTGAACTGCACGCCAGCTCCAAATCAAGTTCACAGTGACTAGCGAATGCTCTCTCGTTGTAATACTACTTCACGAATTCCCATAGTTTAATACTACAGGCTTAAATGTATATCGCTGTATAACAGTCAAACAGGTGAGAGGCAACAGGAGTACTTAGAAAAACCCAAATTAATCTCACCATCTCTCCGTGCCGCGGAGTTGCCTAGGGTGTCTGAATTGCGAAAACAGAATACTTGTGTCATATATTGTAAAGGTTTACATTTCGATTTACGTGCTGGTAGTTATCAGGAACACGTGATTAGGCTGCTTACCGTTGTGTTAGCCAATGTGCCCGTGTGACTTCTTCATAACGAACGCGCGTGAGCTTGCTTGTGCTCGTGCGCTTAATTTCTGTTGACTACTCTTTCATTTAATGACAGCTAAGTCACGCACAAAAAAAAAAGAAAAAAAAAAAGGCATGGGTACCGCGGGTAGTCATCCTTCAGGCCTTTAATTGAAAACACGCGGCCAATAATATGAGGTCATCGAGGGGAAATGCGGTGTGTGAATTTGGCAAATGCTTATATACAAAGTTACTTAAAGCCACTGGTCTGGGTCTTTAAATGACATTAGAATCTTGTGTTCGCACGGCTGGGCGTCTTGAATCGTAACATAATAGCTCTATTCTTTGTAATAGTATATGTCACTTCAATAGAAAACGAGATATATGATTAAACGTTTTGGTAATTCCCGCCTTTTTCATATTTGTCCAACACAAAATGGCAACAATGCTACTTTCCTTTACTGATTTAATTTTAATACTGACAAAATTCTATTGTGTTTCCATGCCACACGAATGTGTATTAAGCTTTAAGGCGAAACACAGGTGTCTTGCCAGCCATAATAATGTGCTGCATAATAATTAACGTCATACCTGTGTTTGTGCATCCAAGGTTGACATTACATTTGTACATTTGTATGAATATATCTTACTTAGTTGAATCTCAGGGACAGAATTGCAGGATAACAGAATGATTTCATGCTTTATCTGATATATATATTTTAGATGGTGGGCACAGAGGAAATTAAGGTCAGGCTAATTTCTTCATGTAGTTATTGTTGATTAAGTTCAAGCTCCAATAGAGGCCCTGTTTGTTATTTATTTATTTAATTAATTAATTTACATTCTGTCCACTATTTGCCCAAGCAAATTCATATGTATATATGTATGTTACCAATATTCTAATACTATTGTATTATCTTTCAATGTTTGGCTTTTTTTTTTTTGGTTATTTGATGTAAAAGCAATTCTCATTCTTGTTTATTCACTTCCTCCTTTAAAATCACACAATTTCCTACAAAAAAAAAATTGTAATAATGTTAGGTGGATTTTTAAAATTCTGTGCATACATTATTTTAGCATATACGAAATATTCTTGATTGTATAATGTGTAATATTTATTTATTATACTTATAAAAAGCTATCATAACAGAAATAAGTGTTTTGTGTTTCATTTAACAGAATTGTACAAAATAGGCTTCTGCTATTGGGAGCCTTACAATGTGAGCATGGAGAAACATTCACAGCAAAATTCCCAGTGCTAAATTAAACACCCAATCTTGAATAAACACCCTACATTGTTTCTATAGGTCCATTTGGATTCTTATAAACTCGAAAAGTGTAAAATCAGCAATGGAGATTTAACTGTTGTGTTTCCTTGGTGTTAAAAGCTTTAAAATAATAATAATAATAATAATAATAATAATAATAAGTTTGCATATACAATTGTGCTTTTTCCAGGCATTTTCAGGATAAAAACTGTTATAAACCATATTATAACATAAACTGTTATAAACCATATTATTTTCAGAACGTGTACATTTTTCCAGGTTCCACTGAGTTGTACAAACGTATCAAAACGCATGCAATAACTGAGTGTTTTTATAAATAATAATTTCACCATTAAACCATTTTTCATATTAAATAGAGGGGTCCAATGGCAGGAGCATTGAAACGGGATAAGGGTACGAAGGATAGGGGGAAAGACGAAAAGAGTGGGGTAGAAAGGGAGTAAGTGTGCGTGTGTGTGTGTGTGTGTGTGTGAGTGTGCGTGCGTGCGCGCGCATCCGCGCGCGTCGAGGGAGGAGTCAGGCTAAGGAAAGGGCAGCTGGAGTTGCACACTCCACATAAAGTATCCACAACGCTCGAAACCACACTCTTTGTTGCCATCAAGCTTTAGGAATCTCTGTATGTGTGTGTGYGCGCGCGCGCAGGCTTTGGCTTGTAATGTTCTGGCAGGCATGTAGAGAAAGTTGCGAACGTTAGTGCGCTACTCGAAGAGTCCCGGAGAAGAAAAGGAGGAGAGGACCAAGAGAAGAAAAGTCGGCTAAGTTCTGCGTTAAAGCGGAAAGCTTCGCGAGCTGCACATTTGCAGCAAATAATAAGAAACTGAAGAAGAAAGTTCGGAAAAGTTCAACATTGTTTTTCACAGGGGAAACCCGAATTCGGAAACGTAAGTTTAAAAGAATGTGGAGACTGCAGGTTTGCTCTCTCTTTCCCTCTCTCTCTCTCTGTGTGTTGTGAAAGWAAGTTTTTGGACAACCGCGCAGTATTACAGCACGCTGAAATGGCAATTTAAAGTAGCCAGATTTGCATAGTAGATAAGCTTGAGTCCTTATATGCTGTTATTTTGTTTAAGTTTGTACTGTGCGCGAGATTGAACATTTCCGTGACGTTGCACACAATGTTTGCAAACATCGCCCGTGCATTTTTATGTAAGAAAGAAAAACTTAGATCACATTGTTTCGTTGTTTATTCAGAGCCGACAGAAAGCCGAACGCGAATGGTTTTGAATGTACTTATGTGAAAGTAAAGTGAAAAGTCATTGTCATGGCCCCGATCTTTCTTTGGCCTGCACTGCTACAGTCATTAGAGATGCTGTTGTTTTTTTTTCCCCCGTGAGGTTTTTTTTTCTTTGCCGGGGGGGCGCAGATTTTCAGCGGCATCAGATTACAGAACGGTCCTCTGCATTCAGTACTGAACCGGGGCCTGGACACACACACACACACACACACACCGAATCCGAATCTACTTTAAATGACAGTTCCGGCTTGAAATTATTAGTGGAACTGGTTTAAATAGGCAAATTTGTCTTGTACTAAGTAAAATTAATTGGCCTAAACCTAAATTGACAATACGAAATCATGATAGGTGGGTCGAATATTTAGACTGATGGCCTTCCATATTTTTTGGCGTTAGTTAATTCTAAGCCATAATTAGAATAATTTACCTAATTGAAAACAAAAATTAAAACAATAAATCTCCAGCAACTTAAAATGTAATGTAGTGATGCTCGTACTATTAAGTACACTGCACGCGCAGTGGAGAGTGGTTTGGGAGTTCGCGGTTCTGTTCCGCACAGCGTGCGCGCGGGTCAGTGTAAGCGCGCGCCGCTCGGCTCGCTCCTCAGGTTTGAGGCAAACCAAAGAATCACACGCAACAGCTTAGAGAAACAAGTAAAAGTAATTTATCCGATGTATTTTACAAGCTAAAAACGTCAAATAGTACTAATGCATTATTGTAGTTGGATACTGTAAATACCATGAAAGTCATAACGGAAAAAAAGGATGCTTTATTTGATTTTTTTCCCTTCTATCCTTTAATTAATTGTTAGCGATGGTCTTATTTTTATGCTGTTTTCCAGATTGGACGTTTTCTTTGAAGGTGTAAGTATTAATAACAAGTGAAGTAATTCCCAGTAGCAGACGTGTTTAAAGTGTGTCGACTGTATTGAAGAAATGATAGCGTGTGACTCTGCTAATTGAAACACAGAATTGAAAAGCTGTATAACACATATTCATGGCATTTTTCTGCTTATCTCGTTTTAACATAAAGTTTTAAATTATAGAGGACGTTATTCTTATTTTATACATTACAATTTTTTAAACTCTTTTAAAGCCAACATTTAAATGAAGGCCTTATTTCAGCTCACCTTACTAAGTATACTACTCATTTAATCCTCCATGTATGGATTCCAATTATGATTTGGAAGAATCTTCACAGACTACAATTTAGATCTTTTTACTATGTATATGTATTTTTGAAGGTAATATGGTCTTATTTAGGCCACACTAATTTACAAAATTGTTTCAAATAATATTGTAATATTAGATAATTTAATAATTATATAACATTACAGTGTGTGTGTGTGTGTGTGTGTGTGTGTGTGTGTGTGTGTGCAGTGAGGTTCAAAATTCTGAAACCACTTTTAAAAAGTTGCTTTTTTCTTTAATATCAGTGTGCATTCAAGTTGACATGGACTTCATTAGAATATCTTCTAAACACATGCCTATTGTCTGAACACATGCCAGAGACTATGTCTGAGACGGTTTTGGACATTTTGTACAAAGCAATTAACAGGGTGGATATATCATAATTGCTAACATTTAAATAGGGACCTAGAAATAGTGTAGAATTTTGAAATGTATATATTTAATATATTGAATATTTTCTTTACTTGTTTTTAAATATTTAAAAGTTTAATCACAATTTTAAATAAAAAAATGTGTCTCAACCTTTTGGACCTCACTGTATTTTGTGGACTAAATATATAAACTATTTCTCATATATATGCCATCTTAAATAATATCTGCTAACCAGGTAAAAAAAATTTGGCGGGAGGACAAGAGAGGGCGAGCAATCCTGATTCTATCAGCTATGATTAATGCCCAAGATGACACATGATTATTGACAAATTGTTTTTCTTTCTTTTGTCGATTGTTCACTAACCCTAGTTGCTTAATCTTAAAAATCTTGTAGCCTAGTTGCCCTTGCCCTCATTCCCAAAGCAGGATGCAACACTACCTGTAATTATAAAGGGTGCCTGTGTGCATGTGTGCACTCACATGTGTAAGGATGAGGTGGTTAATAGCAGGGCATTGTCATGCTAATAAATGTTTAAATAGTCCCAATACCCCATCGAAACCAATACAATGATAAGTGAGGTGAAAGTGTACCCCCCCTTCCCCGACCAGCCCAAAACACACACACATGTCTGGGATGGATCCTAGATGGAAATTACAGAAGTGCTCTCTGGAGTGTTTCGGGAGTTTATTTTTTTTCTTTTCTATGTTTAATGTTTGTCAGTGAGTAAATGTTGATTAGTTACAAAGCACTGGCTTTTTTCTTCATACTATTTATATTTAATGTCTTTCTAGAAGGTTAAAATGTTGCAAAAATTACAATATAATTTTCTTACAAAAATTTACTTTGACAATTATCATTTTAAAATGAACGAGAGCCTTAAATACTGTGATTTCAAAGTTTTCCATACTGCTATTGACTATTTCTGATGAAAACACCAAAACATTTAGCAAAAAAGTGAACAAGGTGAGAAGTAGGAGCTATGAAAGAGTGATATAGGCTTTCAAGAAAAGAGAGGAAGGGAGGTTGTCAGTCTTGCCTATGTATTTGGGTGTGTAGTTTGCTGACACAAAGTTGGGCTGTTGTGTAAAAGTCAAGAAATGTCAAAAATGTCTGTCCATATTTGTGTCTCAGAGGAGGTAAGAGAAAACAAAGGGGTGTGTTTCCATGCAGGAAGGGTCTCCTTCTCACTCCCTCTGTCTGTCTCACCTCATACCCCCCCCCCCCCATCTCTGACTAATCCCCAGGCTGAGTCAGCCCTTCAGGGCATGCTTCTGATCTGCCTCTCCATCAGGACAACCCCCTTTCTCTCCCACTCTTTCTATTTCTCTTTTTATCTCTTTCCTCTTTCCTTTTTCTTTTTGCATCCATCCATCTTTATTCTCCTAGCTTTCATCCTTTCCACTGTCAGGTCTTGTTCACCTGTTGTGGTCAGTTAACCCCAAGAAGACTTATCTATTTTTGAGCATTTTTCACCTTCCTATATTTCAAAGCCTTAATCATTGCAGTAAATGCATAAATCATACACCTGCTCTCAGATACTATAAACAGATGCTGTAAAATGCAAAAACTTYACTCACTATTATAATTAAGAGATGATTGTATTTATAACAGTGAGTAAGAATTGAGTTGACATTTAAAAAACTGTATTATTTGATGATGCACAAAGAAGTCATGATTTGAGATGGGACTAATTCGATTTAGTTTCTACTAATCTGAATCTTATTTCTGAAAGATAAAAAGTTCCTGAACTATTAAATATAAAAGACTTAATCTAATTCAAATTGCTAAAAAATGACATGATGTACGAACAAGAAAACTCCTATATGAATTTGTTTAGGCTCCTATGTTACAAGGCAAATGTGTGTGATCCAAACATTAACGCACTGTTTTTGGCTGCAGGAATCCCTTTTCCGGGGTTTAAAGCACTTTTCAGATATAGGATTTGTGACATTTTGGCTTTATTTTGGTCATTCACACATGCGTCACTTGTAAATGTATATTCCTCATCATGGTTTCATTAAACATAATGTGTTTAAGAGAGACAGAGAAAGATTTTGTGTGTCTGTGTGTTTTTGCCTGTGTGTGTTTGCGATGCATTTAACCTTTAATATAAGCATTAATATATTCATTAATATATTCAATATGCTGTATTCAATATGCTGCAGTGCTTTATTATATTGGTAATATAGTTACATATGTAAATATGTTTGATATATTAGRAGGATGTAATTTAATAACAGAAACAAATTGCAGTATAAATTCTGTATAAAATTTGAAAAATGTAAGAATTACCAGCTAGAATTTAAAACTACTTGATCCATTAACTTAGAAACATTCAAACAAGCTATGCTGCTGTTGTAACCCAAATCATTTTCCTCATTTTTCTCACATATCTACATAAAGGTAAGTTAATATTAGTAAGTTATTATTATTATTATTATCTAGTTAACCTAAATATTATTTGTAAGGTCTGAACAGAAAAAAAGCCTGATTCAGTAACCTGCTGTACTTTAAAGTCTTCAGTATTAGCTGTGTGTTTATTTAGAATCTTACGTCAGTAACTGTTCTTCATTCTTTTCTAGTGATGTTGTCGGCAACCCAGGACCATTCCAGGGCCGAAGTGTGGGAAGTGCCAATACACACTAAATGGTCAATGTCACACTGTCAAATTACACAAAAATKAGACATTTCTTTTCTGAGGTTTAATGCAAAAATGTAGCAAATTTCGGGGTGTTTTGGATCAACATACTGTAACAGCGAACTCCCATGTTTTTGATCAGAAAACAAAATGAGTCATTGGTCACTGAAACAGTGTTATGACTTAATTAGCTGATCAGCGTGAGCCTAGAATATTGAACCTTTTCACAATATTCTAATTTTCTGAGATTGTGGATTTGGGATTTTCATGAGCTGTAAGCCATAGTCATCTCAATCATGACAAGTCACAGATTGAACTACCTTGCTTCGCATGTAATGAATCTATCTCATATATTAGTTTCACCTTTTAAATTGCATTACTGAAATAAATGAACTTTTGCACAATTTTTCGAGTTTAACCTGTACTTGCCTCACAGACATGAAAATATATGCTAATAGAAACTGAAAAGTCTGCTTGTAAATAAACTAATGAAAAACAGATTTCAGATTATTTCATTTGTACGAAATGTTAATATAGTCGCGTCTACTGCTGTGGAGATGATGAGATGACATGATTACCTTCATCACTACAGCCGAAACCAAAAAAATCACTAATTTATTAATGAATTATTAAAATGGTCAGAGTCAGTTTCCTTGCTGTTTTTCCCGGATTCTTTTGTAATCATTAGTCTACTTTGGCTGCTCGGCCAAATTTATGCATGCACCGTGTGTTGAACGCCGATTAGATTACTTGGAAATTAAAGAGGAGGATCACAATGCCGGCTCAACACCAAACAACAACTCTTCAGTGTTGTTGTTTCAGTGACAACTCTGTAAATTTCTGTAAATGCTTACATCTGTAAGTAAATGGGGGTTGGGGGTGCTGATGGTCTGCTTTTCGGTAGTTGACACTCTTTGTGATCTGTGTGTATTGAGTGTGTGTGGTGTGACCTGAGCCAGGTGTCAATAGGTCTTACATATTCATGAAAAGTCGTGGATTTTTCAATGAAACAGAGGCTCTGCTGAAAAAAAGTGTTATGCCCATCACTCACTTTACCCCAAATAAAAGGTCTTTCTGAGTGTTAGAATTTAGTTTAGACCCCCAGGGGTCATGTGGTAAAAAAAAAAAAAGAAGTACACATTGAATACTAAACAGAGTGCACGGTTTACTAACCCCTGTGCGCGAATTCCTCAGCTGGTTTACTAAACCGAGCGAGTGGATAAATAAAACTGAGTCCGCGGATTAATAAACCAAGATGTCTTTTTCTTAGCCCTACCCCTGTGAAAACGGCATATTCAGAGAAAGGCTCGTCTGAGAGGGGGTGCGCAGACCACTGAGCTTCTAATGATTCTAAAATTGGCATTGCTAAATTTTTTTTACCGTTTCTTAATCCCTGATTTGGAAGAGAAGGAGAATTCCTTATCATGATATGTGGTGTACTGAGACATATTCATACCTGGGGACGTGGGGGAAGGGTGCATTACTGCATTTGAATGTTGTCTGACATTGTAAAGCACACACAGTAACACTAAAACTACAACAATAACCGAGAATGAATAGCGAATTAAGAGGCCTTGATTATACTGCATGAATATTATTTAGGACAACAAAATCCCTGAAGAAAATCCTATAAAACATTAGTACAAATGTAAGACAATTTATTGAGTTATTAAAATGTTCTATTCTGAAAGTCTACTTTTCCAGTTATTTCAATATTTAAAGTTTGTTGTCTTTAAATCATTTTTTAAAATAATAACAATAAACAGATACAAACATAGATCGGCAATATAACAGTTCATTCTTTGTACACATAAAATTGTCAGCTAGTGAACATGATCGTCTGTCTAAACAACATTTAACCAATGTTTATTTTTTTTAGCTTATTATGCAGTAAATGTCATGTTTGTTGTATGAAGTACTCAGCTGTGGAAATTACCATCACTGTAGTATTTCTTCGATACAGCATATTGTTGTGACTTTTTATGACTTGATTTCTGCTTACAATTTAAAACTGCAGCAATTGCAGCTGTTTTGTAAAATGTCTCTTTAAATGACTTTAAAATGCGACTGATTAATTTTGGCCGCTGTCGTTTTGACACAGCAGTGAGCGCGGCGGTAATATGCTTTCTTGTTGACTACCTACTGTATATGCATATCTGGTATTGCACATGGTCAACATATGGTACATTAATCTCCACATAATGTACAAAAAAATATTGCACAAGGTAGACAATAATTTTAGGTGTTCTTGTGCAGCCATTCCTTTAAAACAAGGTTTTTAGTGTCAGAAACATTGTGTGTATGTATTATCACTTAGACTGTTCATTTGAGTTAATAATTCTGATAGGCATGGRAGAGTGCTTCCAGTGATGTCCTGTGCCATTTCTACCCCTTTCTGCAGCAAATATGAGCCTCGACTAGCCACTCGAAGCACTTCATGATAACTGATGTTAGTGGCACTGGTCGGTAATCGTTGAGACAGGAGACAGATTGTTTTTTAGGATTAGGAACAATAATGCCTTGATTATGGTAGGGACCACTGAGTGACTCAGAGAGAGGTTGAAGATACTGGTGAGCTCTATTGTAAGTTGGTCGGCACACACCTTCATGACCTGGCCTGGGATGCCATCAGGTCCTGGGGCTTTGCATGGGTTAACTCCTTTGTAATACAGCGTATTCCACACCACACACACCTTGGATCTTGACTGTGGTAGGTGGACTCTAAGCCTCCCCTTGTATTCCGTCTTGGCATCTCTAAGCCTCATGGTTTGGTTGTAGGCACGAGGGTGAAACCTGTTTGTGTGCCACAAACACCATTTATCAACAACAAATTATGATGTTTTGTTTATTTAACAAGTTATTTTGCTCCACCAATACACATCTGTCTGAYTGGTGAAACTGGCGACTGAGAGTTAGTGTAATTATCAGGAGTTAACAACTTTCTTTAGCAAAAAACAACTGTTCCTAGCAACTTTTTCTGTCTTTTTTAGAATTATTAATGAGACGAGGTGTTTTTATCATGATGTAACATAAGCAGATATGTTATTGATCAGATATGATCAGCTCTTGATGAAATTMCTTCTGGTTTTGAATTAGTGTTTTGGCAGGCAGTTGCTGTTTCCTTAGTGTTACGGACAGTACTGCCATACTCTCCCATGCTGATGACTGACAGTTAGTTTAATTAACAGTAATTAGGGCACCTGTGAGGCAGAGTGATACATATAGTTTAACATATGGTCTCAGTGCTGAGAGACTGTCTATTATCACAAATCTTGTAATGGCTCCTGTCCAATCAAACTGCTCAGTTGGAACTAATTGCCAAGGAATGCCCTTTCAGAACATTTGAGTTATGTTCAAGTGACTCAAATCTTTTTACCCGAATGTGACAGTGATCTGATTTTTAGGGCTGTCTGAGCGCACAAATCTGATGTTTTTCACATAGGATCTGAGTCACTTTGGCCTTGACCAAATTGCCAGCCCAAATTCCATTTTTTACATCATCCAGATTAGTTTAAATTTTTAATTCAGATGGATTTGATGTAGTTTGAACTGTAAAAAACCCCACATTGAATCCGTTTTTTTTTGCTTTACCCTTTCAAATACTATTTTAAACTGTCCATTAAATCACTTGTGTGATGTAGAATTTCAAGTCTTTGAAGAGCATTTGCATTAAAGATCTACAGTACTATTTTATTTTATTTTATTTTTATTTTATTTTTATTTATTTTTGTGTATACCAGGGCTGCATGATTCATTAAAAAAGATCACAATCTCAAGTTATATATACACCACTATATAGCCAAAGGTATTCACTGACCTGCCTTCACATGCATATGAACTTGGTTTAATATGTTGTTGGCCCACCATTTGCAGCTATAACAGCTTCAACTTTTCTGGGAAGGCTTTCTACAAGGGTTAGGTATATGTTTATGGGAAATTTTGACCATTCTTCCAGAAGCGCATTTGTGAGTTCAGGCACTGATTTTCGACGATAAGGCCTAGCTCACAGTCTCCACTCTAATTCAATCCCAAAGGAGTTCTATCGTGTTGAGGGCAGGACACACACTAACCTCTCTAATCCATATTTTTATGGACCTTGCTTTGGGCGCTGGTGTGCAGTCATGTTGGAATAGGAAAGGGTTGTCCACAAACTGTTCACCCAATGTTGGGAGCATGAACTTGTCCAAAATGACTTGGTATGCTGAAGCATTAAGAGTTCCTTTCACTGGAACTAAGGGGATGAGTTAAACTTCTGAAAAACAACCCCACATCATAATCCAACCTCCACATAACTTTACAGTTGCAGTCAGACAAGAACATGTCWCTACTGCTCTAGATACACCACTGCATCCGATGCCTTGCACTTTCACATCACTTTGTGATGTAAGGCTTGGATGCATCTTCTCATCCATGGAAATCTTTCATGAACCTCTCTACGTACTGTTCCTGAGCTAATATGAATTTCACATGAAGTTTGAAGGTCTGTAGATATTGAGTCTGCAGAAAATTGGTGGCCTTTGTGCACTATGCTCTGTGATTTTATGTGGCCTTTGTGACTGAGTTGCAGTTGTTCCCAATCCTTTCTACTTTGTTATAATGGCACTAACAGTTAACTGTGAAATATTTAGTAGCGAGGAAATTTCATGACTGGACTTATTGCATAGGTGGCATTCTATCATGGTACCATATTGGAATATACATTGAGTTCCTGAGAGCAACCTATTTTTTTCACAAATGTTTGTAGAAGCGGCCTGCATGCCTGCTTGAGGTGCTTGAGTTTATGAACCTGTAACCATGAAAGTGATTGGAATTCAGTGATTTGGATATGTGAATGAACACTTTTGGCAATATAGAGTATGTGCTGTCTCTTTTCTGAATGATGATGCACTTGCATGTATTTCTCTGCATTCATATGCTGTTGCGTTCACATGTTTACTTATTTACTTGACAACAATCCCAGACTACTGCTACACAGAGCTAAATCAACATCTGGGTTCCCTTGATTTTGAGGCGCAGTCTGGTGAGAGACTGTGTTATTTATGCTTTACATTGTATATTTTTTGTCAAAGGTGTGTAAGACTCACTTTGTCAGACTTACCAATTAATCTGACTTATGAAAAATAAAATGTTTTACATCTTCATTTCTTTGCTTGTGAGAAGGCAATTCCTGGTTTGACTTGAATGACCCTTATATAAAAGAAATCCACAAAATAGGACCTTTTTAAATGTATCTCTCTGTGCTTTCATGGTTTCCCATAACCAGAGAGAGAGAGAGAGATGTGTAGTTTTAGTATTAGTATTAGTCTCAAATGCAGAATTGTTKCTTGGAGAGCTATTTCACTTATATATGTAACCAGTTCTATCAAATCATAGAAAATAGGTAACACAGGTTAGTTTTGCACCATTGCCAATAGTGTGCAGTAGGTGAGTWTAAAAATTTCAAGTTCAGTAAAAATTTGTTGATAAATACCATATCTTCCTCATCCTCAAAGTTTTAATCTTAAACTTTGTTTAAAAGTGTTTTACGCCTAGACCCGTTTCTTCTTTAAGGGACATGAWGTGGGATATGACAAAGGCCGAATAGACCACGTGGAACACCTTTTGAAAGACATTACATGACATTTTCCCTGTGACATACAGTGCTGTGAAATATATTTGCCCCTTCCTGAGTTTTTTTGTATATTTTTCATGCTTAAATGATTCAGATAATTAAACAAATTGTAATAATAGACAAAGATAAAGACACCTAAATACAAAATGCAGTTTTTAATTTTATTTTAATTTATTAAGGGAAAAAAGCTGTCTAAACCTTCCTGGCCCTGTGTGAAAAAGTAATTGCCCTTAAACTTAATAAACCTGTACTACCCTTGGTGGTAACAACTGCAATCAAGCATTTGTGATACCTGGCCATGAGTCTTTCACATCACTGTGGAGGAATTTTGGCCCACTCTTCTTTGTAGAATTGTTTTATATCAGCCACATTGAAGGGTTTTTGAGCAAWAATGGCCCGTTTAAGGTCATACCACAGGAATGCTGCCAAACCCAGGTGCACTTGAGCTTGAGGACACAAACTAATGGCTGGACATACTCCTTCTCGATTTTCTGGTAGAGCGCAGAATTCTGTATTGCATCAATTATGGCGAGTTGTCCATGTCCCGAAGCTGCAAAGCAGCCCCGGACCATCACACTACCACCACCATTTTTTACCAGAGGTCAAATGCTCTTTGTCTATGCTCTTTTTATGAAATGCTGCAGAAGTAATGGGAAGCACACCTTACAAAAATATAAACTTTTGTCTTATCAGTCCACAGAATATTTGCCCAAAAGATTTTGGATAGTGAAGATATTTTCGGGCAAATGTGAGACAAGCTTTTGTGATCTTTTTGGTCAGCAGCCTTGGAGCTCTCCGATGGATGATATTTTTTGCTTAGTCTCTTTTTCTTATTGTTAAATAACCAACACTGACCGTAACTGATGCAAGTGAGGCACAAACAAGCACACTTGAGTTTTTTATTCAGTTTTCTGAGGCGCTTGTAAACAAATTCACTCTTGCCATATTTCAGCAACCGGACATGATTCAGTAATAACACACACACACACACACACACACACACACACACACACACACACATATTCAAACTTAAACTGAATTGAGATACTCTGGTTTTGTTAAGTTTGAAAATGCACTGAATTAGATGGAATGAATAAATGTGGGCCAGGAGTTCAGCTGAAAGTCCACCTGTGTCCCGAAACTTGTAAAATTACTTGGTAGCAACGACTAGACTAGACTAGAGAGATATTTTGTGCATTTTAAATGCACTCATCTTGTTTTGCAAAATGTCTGAAATGTTGTTGATACCATTAATTGATGTGACATACTACTGATACAGATTTTCCTTTGGTTGTCTTGGGAGGATTTTTTTCTTTTTCATCAGGAAAAATTCTCTAATGTTCTGATTAGGTGTTGACCGATCATTGGCCTGGAGGATTATTGGGACTGATATTTAGCATTTTTACATTTACCAGTATCAATATTTTTTATCCAGTGAATTATATGAATTAAATTATGTGCTAACTTTGGCTTTGTTATAGCCACTTTGTGGTCTCAAGCTACTGTATGTCCCACCCACAGTACATACTGTACTGTTTTGGTAGACTTCACCAGTAACTGTCCATCAATCCTGAAGACTGCTATAGACATACAGAGTGTAACATTATTGCAGACTTAAGCAGCATCAGAAGCATGTGAATTTAATTAATTAATCAAGTAATTAATTTCTCTATAAAAAATATGTAAACCTTAATAGAAAAGCTCCTGGGAACTTCCTTCACTTTTTATTTTAAGATAATTCTAAAAAACTAGAATCCCTGAAGCCTACACAAATTTTGTCCCATGTTTGTCCAACTCTACGCCTTCCTTTTCAGAGTAGGTAACAGCTTTTGTGATTGAAATAGTGGTAAATCTTACTCACTCACCCCCCCACCCACATCCAGAAATCACACCTTGATCTCTGCTCCTCAGTCTAAAGAAAGTTAGGATGAAAATAAAACTTTGAAAACTATGAAGCAATATAAAGACAAAAGCAAAAGCCTGTAAATACCTACATTTAAGCAGTCTGTAACATTCTTTGTAGATTTATTGTGCAGTAAACCACTGTAGTTATAAAACGAGTCATTATCCCATGTGACATAAGTGTACTTGAATGTACGTGAATTCARACTCTTCAAAAACCTGTATTTTTGTACAGCTGGGCTACAYTCTATGTCTTGTAGTTATTGTGTTATTGGAAAACAGACACCAGCTCTGTATTTTTAGTGACTTCTTTAGCTGTTTTTAGCTGCATTTTGTTCGACTCATGGGTCGAATACTGTAAATAATTTTTAAACTTTATAAGCGAGCGAGGTCTTGATATACGAGTAGTACACATGCACTTTGTCTGCCGAGTGTCACATGATCACAACTAACTCTATTGTTCTTCTCTTTCGCGCTATGGAATTGTGGGGTCCTTGTTAAAGATCCAGAGTCTCTTTGTCAGAAAGCAGTGATTCCGTTAGTGTCTGCRCGCGAGTGTCATTAGAGAGGTTCCTTGTAAAATAAGTTTCCCCACAGAGCAGTGTTTCTGTTAATGTGTGTGTGTAAAGATTGTCCTATACAGTATCCTCGTCTCTCCTCTCAAATAATAGATAAGATTCTTTTGAAAGGTAAGTGCAGGTTAATTTATTCCATTTTTACTTTACATTTTGTATAAATCTTTATTAATTTTATATGACTATTTTTGGGTTGTGGAACGAATCGTCTGAGTTTCCATTATTTCTTATGGGGGAAATTTGTTTTGATATACAATCGATATTTTGATATAAAACACGCTTCCAGAACGAATTATGCTCGCAATCCAAGGTTTGACTGTATTTATTCATGCTTATATTAATTGCACTATTTTCTCTCGTGCATGATCAAACTATTTTTTGCGAACTGAATCCATTCGCGCACACACTCTCAAACTTATTTTTGCGTGCTGAAACTGACTTTTGCGTGTTCAAGATAATTTGTTTATGTTTGAACTCTGTTTCTTCCGTGCACTCAGTATCATAAATCTACACTTGCAGGAACTACAGCAACATTAGAATTCTTCCAGTATTCTAGCCAACTAGCAACTAGAGTGGGGGCAATACCAGCCAATCAGAAACTGGAGGCAGGCTCCACTGTTTTCCACATCTAGTTTGAACTCACAGCAGGAAGCTRCTTCATTGTGTTCATTACTTTTTATTTTCATCAGCATAAGGTAAATTTTCTGTTTTTTTGTTTGGTAGTTTCAAATTAAGTACATAGTTTAAACTATAGAATGTATTTTACTATAGAAACTATAGTTTCTATAGTCTTAAACAAAACGTCAGGTTGTCTCAGAAAAATATATATATATACAGTTGTCTGAACAAACACACATAAATGAGCTTGAACGCGCAAAAGTGAGTTTTAGAAYGCAAAAACGAGTTTGAAAGCGCATGCACAGGAGAGATTCAGCGTGAAAAAACGAGTCTGAAAGCGTATGCACAAGAGAGAGAATAGTGCACTAAATATAAGCATAAATAAATACATTCAAATTTAAGTGAAAATATACTGAGAGTACCATATATTAAAATTTGCATTCTAATGTATACTTCCTGTACATTGTTACAATGATTATTTCGAGCATATTTGTAAAAAATATGCCAAAAATAAATTGAAAAACAAAGTTTAAATAAGATCTTTCACTTAAAGTATAATACATTTTTTGGAAAGTGTACTATAAAACAATTATTTTGAAGGATGCTTAAAGTATAATTCCAAAAATTGGTATAAGCGTGATTAGTTAAAAGCATGGTAGCGTACTTTTCATATATTAAGTGATGGTACACTTTTTGTTAGTATCTTTGCAATGGRCTATTGAAGATTTGAATATATTTATAATAACGTGTTCACTAGGGTTAAAAAACTGTGTTTTTTAAAACCATGTTATAGTATAGAAATGCATTCAGCAATTGTAAAAAGTCTTAAAATCCTTTAATGTATTGGTTATTAACAGCCACGAAAAGTGGAGTTGGCTAAGGCGATAGGTTGTTGATTTGGGGTATCTGAGGGTCTGAGTCCTGCTGTTGGTGGGTACCTGTCCCAAGCCTGGGTTAAAAAAATTGGAGGGTTGTGTCAGGAAGGCAAATGGGTGTAAAATCTCTGCGAAGTTGAGTGTGGATTGGAGAGACTGCTGTGGTGACTCCTTGACGGCAAAGGATACTTTTTTGGATATTTGGCCAGAAGCATGTTACTGCTGCAGTAAGAATATATTCATGGTATATTACTTGTGTATTTATAACTCAGTAAAATTTACTTGTACATTAAATATATATGTTAATTTATTTGATTACTGTGTCAGGTATGTGCATTAGTACATACACAACCATATACTTTAAGTGTGCTAAGTATACTTAAAGTTGTTACACTTTAGCACACAAAAGTACTCGTAATAGACTTAAAATTGTGCTTTTGTATAATTTAATTACAACTTCAATGCACTTAGAACAAAATTAGTTGTTCCAAAATAGCAGACTTAGTCATTAGTCTGGCTGCAAGCATACTTTGACATGTTAAGATTTAATATACTTAGCATACTTTTTTTTCACTTGGCTGGTACAAACTACATTACAAGAAAATGTCAAATATGTTATTCAACCCCWCTGTATAAAAGCATGCTG
Source organism: Clarias batrachus (assembly GCA_003987875.1). Lineage (NCBI taxonomy): Eukaryota > Metazoa > Chordata > Actinopteri > Siluriformes > Clariidae > Clarias > Clarias batrachus. The sequence goes on from QMIH01002119.1 coordinate 50,815, forward strand.
GTGCTAGTACCAGATGGACTGGAGATGCTTGTCTTCTGGGTTTTTCTTGGCTGTAAAGGGCTGCAGCATAATGTGGTCTTCTGCTATTGTGACCCATCCACCTAAGGGTTGGTATGTTGTGCATCGGGCGATGCCTGTCTGCTCACCATTGTTGTGGAAAAATTGAGTTCTCAATTCAGAACAGCCATTCTTTGATCTCTAACATGGTATATTATCCTGCACACCCTCTGCTCACAAGATACAGTATGTGTTGGAGACGGAGGAGCATTTGTGGCAGGGGCTCTTGGCCTGTATTTATGTGGTGTCTCAGCTGTGTGATTGACTAATCGGACAGCTGCATCGATATGCAGATGTTCCCTACGGCTGGGTGGCAATTTTATTATTATTTTTTTTTTTACACATATTGATATGTTTTGAAAAGAGATATAGGATGAGACACACTGTGCATATAAATTCATTTTATATGCTATATAGATTGTACTKAATTTTTTTGTATTATATACATGGCACTGTCATCCATAAAGCTATGCCATGGTATCACGCAGCTTGAAATATTTGGTAACTACTCTTGGACAAACTACATTTAGATAGATAGATATCAATAGAATGGCTTATTTAATGGCTTAATTGTAATCTCAGTACAAAGRGTGTGTTATACTTTGTGCCACAAAGCCTGCACAGCCCAAAAAGTCTCCTGTCCCAAAAGAATTGAAAAGAATATTCAGTATGCCCTAAATATGTATTGATTTCTCCCCATGACAATTCCAGGAGCTCCGCAGTTTACCTCAGTAGAATATTTATGCACTTATGTACAGAGCAAGCAGGCCTGTTATTCATTCATTCATTTACAAAGATTTATTTAATTTATATTATCTAGGTATATTTTTGTCTTTAACATAATATTTATTTTACATATATTTTCATTTCCATATTTGAAACAGTTTTTTAAATATACATTAAAAAATACTTTTTGCATTTTATATTCTTCACTATTCAACTCTTCTTCATGTGACTTTTATTTACAATTGAACACTTAGTCCACTTCATACAAAACACCACAATATATGTCATACCTACAAATACCCAGATATGATTTTTTATCC
>QMIH01002119.1:62959-77569 GCA_003987875.1 Clarias batrachus
AGAGATAGCCAGTGTTTGGAACTCAATGGCGAAGTCGTAAGCTGAATGAGAACCCTGACGGAGCTTCAGTAATTTACGTCCAGCTTCTCTTCCATGACATGAACGATCAAACACTCTCCCCATCTCCTTAGAAAAGTTCTCAAAGTTAGAACAACATGGGTCTTGGGCATCCCAGAATGCAGTGCCCCACTCCCAGGCTCGTCCTGAAAGAAGCGTGATCACGTAAGCCACCTTGGAGCGTTCAGAGGTGAAAGTGGAGGACTGCAGCTCAAAGATCAGTGAGCACTGGGAGAGGAAGGAACGACATGTGCCTGGGWCTCCTTCATAGGTGGGAGGGGCAGGTAGACAAGGTTCTCGCTGCATGTTGAATTTTCCATCCTGAATAGGGGAGAGTTGGAGTCGTTGAAGCTGGGTCTTGGCACTGCGCAGCTCCTGCTGGTGAGCTCCGAGAAGAGCGCCTTGTCTTTCCAGCGCCGATCTCATGCGGTCAAAATATGCTGGATTCATTTCGTTGGCTGGATTATTCTGTCACGGGTGACGCGGAGCGAGACGAATCCAAGCGCAGATGAATGACCGCAGCGTTAATCGGAGGGGGCATGCTCGGAGTGTGGATGCACAGGTCAAAAGCCGGAGGATCAGATAGCGGAGCGTAAAAAGCCAAATCGCAAACGAGAGCCGTAGTGGAGGGAAGAAGCGCGAGATCAAAGCCGGGAAATCAAGCAGCGAGGCGAACACAATCCAAAACGTGAGGCAAGAGACGAGGAACCGAGGAAATCAAAATAAACTTGGCAACGTGAAGACGATGAAACAAAACGCGAGAGAATCAAGGCGAAAAAACACTCAATAATCCAGCGATTTAAGCAGCGCGCAGTGCGTGCTTAAATCACTGGAGTAATCAGTGGATGAGGTGAGCAGATGGGGACGAAAYGGGGGCGTGGGAACGGATACATGACGGACAGGGAAAAACATGAGCACATTGAGAAGTGACAGCGTGGGAAAAAATAAATAAATAAATAAACAGGTCGTGGAAGGACGTGACACATGACACGTACTATCCCAAACCCCATGTGGAGGGCCGTGGTTGGAGGCAAACTAAGGCAGAAGACAGGGAGCCTGATTCACTGGTCGAAGGTTTGCAACAGGTGGTCCTTGTTGGGCAGAGAGAACACTGTGGGCTCCCAAATGATGTTTGCCAGTCCTTATAGAGGCCTGGTGATTGCCCGAAGGTGAAACATACAGTAATGCACTGATAGCCATGGGAAGTTTCTGTAGAGCTAGATTGTGGGGTACTAGAGAGATGGTAAGGTGGATCTTTAGCTCCTGAAGGCACTGTGGTGTCGACCATGATGGCTGTACGACAGGGCTTGATGGGGCCACTAGTGAATAATGACATTTCAGTCAGAAACTTGAGTGTCGAAGGAAAGACAAGATGAATTATTAGAATTAAAATAGTTAAGTGGTCAGTAGTTGATGCCTGATTTCCAGAGTGAGTTTCTTTAGAATAGAAACCGTTGCTTTCTTGAATGCAGTTGGTATACAGTATGTCATGTCCAGATGTCCAGACAAGAGTTTGCTAGCATCGTATGAAGAAGCTTCCAGCTCTACAGTACCCTGTAGAAATCAGTCTTAGCATAAGACACTATAGATGAGATTTTAAACAGGAGAGCCCAGGAAGAGACAAGATTTGTGTAAAGTTGTGATTTCTTTCACTTTCTATTAGCTGGTTAATTTTTTTTTCAAAGTGCCATGCGTCACAATTCATGTAGCAAGCCAAAAGAAATCATCCTGGGTTTGGAAGATAAAGAGTGTAGCAGGTCCATGGATGTACTCTAATGTTAGGGAGAAAAAAGAGTTAGGGTCGAGAAGGGATGATAGGGTGCAGGAAGCCAAACAGGTGGTATAGAGTGGAGGTTTTACCAAGTGATAGCTGATTTTAGGCAGGATATTGTAGATTTTGGTGGAGTTTACCAACTGATGATAAGAGATATGGAGTGAGGATTTTCAAAGCTCCACTTAAAGGGCCAAATCCCTTCTCTTAACTATTTATATCTCTCCAGAACAAATGTTCGTAGCTACACATTGCTAATCACATTGTGATTGTAGAAAATGCACATTTACAAAGCTCATCACATACACAACACATATGTCAGTGGATCCTAATTAGATCCACAGACACCATCTCGCACTCATTAATGCCCTAATCCAATCTCTCACACCCACTTTCATTGCTTTGCCTCAGTGTGTGAAAGAAAGTGGACAGTGCACAGGCTTATGTAAGTACAAAGCTGGGTCTCTCAGAGATAATGAGTTTACATGGGTTTTTTAGCCTGTKTGCATTGATCCAAAGACAAAGCACTTTGCCACTGCTCTCACATTAACACTCAGTGTCATTAATCATATCACTGACTGGTACAATAATGGTACCATTAGCATATGCCAACTCCAACAGGGCTTTACTGAACAGGATGAACACCAATCAGTTAAACACTCACCTGTGTAGTCTCTGTGCACAAACTCTACTTCATTAAAAAAAAAAAAAAAACTCAGATTTTACATCTCGCTAATAATTCATTTAAAAGGCAGCTTTTAACAGATGTACGTAAAAATGACACCACTATGATGGTAATCTAAGATCAAAATGAAACACTGTAAAATAAATACATTTTTGTAACATGTTCTGTACTTTACATAATTTATTCACTCTCAGTAAATAAAATGTTGACGTTCTATCGAATATGTTGCAGTCTCTTGATCAATTTATCACTTCAATCATAATTGCAGACTATGGATTTATGAACAAGAAATGAGTAAAGTTGTTCTGATTGCAATTTTCTTTGCCTATTTCTGATTTTCCTTTTTTTRGTCTGATCTTAAAGTATAGATAATATTGTTGTTTTCATAGTCTCTGTGTAGTAGCTAGTATTTATTAATACAATAAAAACCCAATTGTACTGCATATGCTTAGATCTTTAATGGCGTTCTCATGTCTGGATAGTAGGAATTTTTTAGTTGTATGTATGTAAGATCTTTGAATCGGTGTGACACACAGACACGAGGCAAAGGTTAAAGAAGGGAAGAAAAGAAGTGAGGGTTGCACGTGCAGTGCCCCGTTAGCAAAGGGGCATTCGGCTGGAGAACACCTTTCCGCCATGGTCTCCATCAGATAGGTTTGTGGTGCTCACGGCAGCACACATTTCCCAGATGGCTGACCACGAGCAGGTGACGGGGCAGTCCTTTCTCTATTATGCGGTGAGCTTAAGCACATGCAGTGGCAGCATTCATAAAAGGAGCTGAGAAAGGAAGGGCAGCAGTGCATGGGGCTGGTGCATCAACAGTGTAGCGGGCACARTGGTCTTCAGCTGGTGAATTAACAACGTTGCATGCTTGAGCTGGTGCTTTAACAGCGTTGCAGGTTCACCTTTTTTACCATCCCCCCGAGACGTGCCGTATTGCCACGCTCATGTGTAGAAGGGTTTCTCCTGGGCAGCTTCATGTGCGGGCTTTAATGAGGCTTCAGTCCATCCATTCGTATCCATTGTCGCGGCCTTGCCGTGAGCCCTTGCGACTTCCAACGTCTGCCCCGCTTACCCGGACGGGCAACGGGAGCCTCGATAGCAAACCTAGCGCCATTTCCTTGTCCGCGGCTGGATTGTGATAGCTAATGCGTGGTGTGGATGAAAGGTGCCAGGATCTCTACCATGCATTGATCTATCAGCAGTGTTCAGTTTACTTGCCCTTGAAGATTCATCGCTCTGCCCACATGGCCTGAAAAATTCTGCCACATGCCCATCACTAGTTCACGCCATGACAGTGTGTTTACCAGTTTTGTCAACCTTAACTTTTGTTGCAGACAAACTAAGAGCTTCTTGAATTGCTACACATATAACTTTAGGGGTGGGAATAAAACACTGATGCCCACGCTAGACTGTTGCTGCTATAATTGACACCCCTTCCATGTTTGGGTGTCATGTGTGGACAACTGTGTATCAGTTCCAATATTAAGTTTTGTCAATATATATATATTTATAGTTTCCCTTGCTCAATTATCACCAACCAGTTAGCCTCTGTTCTTCAACATACAACCATGTATAGTGAATGATAATATGTGCGGCCTCTGAGACACTTCCGTAAACCTTCACTAAATTTCACTCAGAGATGTTTACAATTAGCTAGTGATGCTGTGATTAGCAGGGAAGAGAGTATCCCCTCTCGCTAAAGCTTCTGCACTATAAGACCCCCTCCATATTGTGCTTTCCTTGACATTTTGTATTATACATAGACATGAATTCACCAATAAGCCACATCAGTGTTTGCTTTCAAACAGCATGTGGATTTCACACACCACTTTTAGAGAAGACAATAGCTTTGGTGTCTCATGTGATGAACATGAATACCACTTAAAACTGGAGCACATTTGCCCCCGGGACCAGTTGATTTTTGTCTTTGAGCGTGCAGTCGTTCCAAGCCCGGGAACCATCCCTGGACCAATTGCAGAGGTGGTCTCGGGAACGATCACATAAGGCGCGACATAAGTACGTGCTCGTGCTCTTGTACGTACTTGTATCACTTAMCCAAACAAGCTACAGGTMAAATAAATGGAAGATGTTGCTGATAATAAAATGAAAGAAGAAATGTATGAAAAACTAAACAGATGTGATGGTTGAAAAAAAAATGTAGATGCCAGTGGAACGTATAAATCAAATGGCTCTTGGAAGACCTTCCACATCCTACTGGTGGTCACATTTCCTTCTCTCATTTCTACACAGTTTCTGTCTGTCTCATGTATGAATCCTATCTGTCTAAACAAAATGACTCTTTTCCTTTGCTCGACCTTCTTGCTCTTAAAATGAAGTTTTATACATTATTTTACATTAATTACTCACTTTTCTCCTCCTGATCTTTTCTGAGTTGTAGTTGTTTAAGATAGGACTGCAGTGCACAATTCCTCTCATTTCTGCTCTATAATAGGCTGTTAATGGCATAGCTACTAGTGTCTGTACAGGAATTAATAAGAGCCAATAAAGCATGCCAGAGGGGGAAGTGGGCTGTCTAAGTAAACATTATGACTCCTCTAGAGGCTTTGGCTTGATGAATTGTCCTGAAGCTTTGGGATGGGTAATTTGCCCTCTGATTCTGCCCTGACAGGGCTAATAGGTATTTGATGCCTTATTTCCCTGATTGGATAAGTGAGCCAATAACTGTGTTTTGAATGTGCTTGGGATTTTGGTTATTAGCATGAATTGTTTGCATGTTTCCACAGTGCGTGTGATTATCTTCAAGAGTTGAGGAACGGTTTTTCAGGTATATAGAGCAATAATAGTTGAGAGTGATGTGGTAGACCCGTTGCACACTAAACTAACACAAGCGTAACATAAAAAATTATGGTCTTCAATCTAACTGTTCATGATATAATTTATATGTAATGTAAATAAATTTTTTTAAAGTTTGTACTTGTTCGCTGAAAAAGAAATATCAATTCAGCAAAGGTTTATTTATTCATCTTCTATACTGTGTACAGGGTCATTGGGGCCTGGAGCCTATGTGAGGAGGCAGGGTGCTAATCCATCGCAGGACACACACACACACACACACACACACACACACAAAACATACATTTTGGGAACCTGGAGTACCCAGAGAAACCCACCAAGAACAAGGAGAACATGCACTTACACAGACCAAAGGCAGGAATCGAACCCTCAACCGTGGAGGTGCGAGACCACAAAGCATCACAATTTAGGAGCAGAAACATGTTTTGTTATTTTATTTGGTGCAAAGGTTGATGAGTAGATGAGGAGGAGAGAATTTTTGTTATAGATTAGGCCAAGCACAGCCCTATGTTTGATCCTATTTTTTATGTATGTGTATATGCGTGTGCATATGTGAAAGTGTTTGTAAGTAAGAGGGAGTTAGAGAGAGAGAGAGAGAGATGTCACCAGTGTGCCATTTGCCCTCATGATTGGTAATTCACACTGATCTTATGAATTTGGCATTAAACCACCTCAATATGTTCTTTTAAACAGCGTACGAGTGTTTCAAATTCAGAGGCAGCATGATTTAACACAGTAGTGTTGGTGTCTAATTATAACATACAGTACGAGTCACAAATACTGTGAATTCTGTTGCTTTCCAAAAGTGAACTCAGTGCTGAGGTACTTTTTCTAGCTGTGCACATTTTTGTCACTCACTCACTAAATGCAATGACTTTCCCTTTTAGTTCCCCCATAGTGACCCGTGTGCCTCTGTTCTCAGGTTAAAGGCACATCAACCAGTGATTCAGCCTCCATGCGTTTTTCAGAGAATGCTGAGGTGCAACGAATGCACATTATTCCTCGTCTTGAACAGGATATGTGAAAAGGGCTATAGTTTTCATCAGAAAAGGAATTTCTACTCATCAACTCTCTAGGGTGTCTTCACCACAGTGGGACACACACACACACACCCATCCCCCATCCACACACAGATACACACACACACACAAAAGAGGTGTGCACAGTGCCACCCTTTGGTCTTTCAGCATCAATGTCTGTCACACAAACTTCAATTGAGCTCAGGTTGCATGCATACTCAATAGGCTATGCCTTCTCCTGTGACCAGGCGTTTCTCAGCTTGCAAGCTGCACTGATCTAAAAAAAAAAAAAGGGACAAAATGCATGGCAATCAGTGGTAAGAACATGATTTTCACTGGTAAGTATTAAGGCCTTAGATACATTTTCTTATAGGGTATATAACATGTACAAAAAGGCTTACAGTTAAAAAGGTTTTAGCAGGAATGTATGTGGTTGCAAGCTTCAATTTAAATAAATAAATAAATAAATAAATAAAACCTAATAAAATGTTGCTGCTGCTTCTTTATGGTTGACTGTGTGCCCTGGATCACCTTCCCAAAAAAGTTATAATTGCATTCTTAATAGTTTGGACCTATTAACATTTATGGCTCACTTTCAAAAATACCTTTTTGTAAASAACTTAGAAACCACAACTTTTAACCAAASAGCAGATTTGAATTATGCTGTTTACCACTGATATATGCTTACAATCATTTTCCTGCTTTGCTTTCACACTTCAGTTTGCGTTCATGGTTCAGTCTTTGCATTTTGAGCTGATTCTGTCTTTTATATTGGAGTAGGCTTAGGGGTCATTGGCCAACAACCAAGTGATTGACATCCGACAGGACGAAAGTCAAATGATCGCTTTTGATTTTAGCTTTCTCCCTGATTTAAGAATTTCTTTGTAACAGCTTGAATTACAAGTTTAATGAACCAATATGGTATATCCCAGTTAGAACTATGCATGCCCAGGTCTCCAGGAGCATTTTCTTTTTCAAACAGTATTTTTGTTTTTGTATGTTCTGTTTTTGCCACATAACTTGAGATTTTTTGCAGATACAAATAAACGACATTGCACAGCACAATAAGTACTCTGTGTTATTATTTAGCTTGCTTACTTCAGTTACACATTGCCTTATAAGTCATCAGTATAAAAAGTGCAAGTTTCATCCATACTTTATTCTTTCACACTATACCACAGAGAGAAGCGGATTACCTGGTACAGTAAAACCTTGGATTGTGAGTAACTTTGTCTGTTTTGCAAGACAAAAAAATTATTTTTAAATAATCTTTAACTTAATAAACAATATACGAGTAGTACCCATGCGCTTTGTTTGTCGAGCATCATACAATAACAACTGAGTTAATGGTTCTTCTCTCTCTTGCACTGTGGAATTATGGGTAATCATTTCCCATGCATAGCTAAAATAAAGCCCATGAAGTTTATTAATCACTATTAAAATAAAAGTTTTATTTTTATTTTTTTTTTTATCATCAACCACCATTCAAAGAACTAAACAATCCATCATGCATTTCAGTGAGGGAAAAAAGTAGAATATTATAAATACCACAGTATAAATCATATCAATATCTGGCTAGCCTTGTAATGAACAGAATATTCACAACACAGTTTTATGTTGGGCAGCACAATGGCTTAGTGGTTMGCACTGTCATTTTCATTTCCAGTGTCCGGGTTCAATTCCTGCCTCAAGGTCTGTGTGCATGGAGTTTGCATGTTCTCCCTGTGCTTGGTGGGTTTTCTGTGGTTTTCTCCCCCAGTTCAAAAACATGCAGGTTAGGCTAAATGGTGTTCCCAAATTGCCTGTTGTATGTGAAAGAGCATGTGAGTACAGTATGTGTATGTGCTTGTGTGCGCCCTGTGATGGGTTGGCATCCTGTCCAGGTTGTACCCCACCATTTACCCTGGGAAAGGGTCCAGGACCCCTTGACCCTGTATACAGGATAAAGCAATATAGATGATGAGTGTGTGAGTGAGTCAGTTTTTTGTTGTTTCTTGTCACTTTCTGTTAAAGTCTTTTGCTGGCATTTGTCCTTTCCATGGTTCCATGTGATTGGTTACAGTATACAGTTGAGGTTCCATAATTGCTGAATATGCAACACAGTATAGAATACATTATTTGTTATTGATCTGGAAAAACAATATGAATAACCAGGGTAACTGAAAAGCCATTCTATAAATAAATTTATTACATTTTAAACCTGTGTTAATGCTGGTCATTGGTGAGTAATGCTGGTCATAAGTCACAGGTCAGAGGTGGTTAAATGCTATTTCAAATATTTACAGTAGGAGGTCCATGTAAATTTAGCCTCCAGCCTGTTATGTCCAAATCAGCCACAATATTATGACCACCAACCTTAGGTCCCCCTTTTGCTACCCAAACAGCCCTGACATGCTGAGGCATGGACTCCACTATACCTCTAAAGGTATTCTGTGGTAGCAGGGTGTACCTGCAATGCCAGCAATACTGTAAGTTCTGAGGTGGGGCCTCCAAAGATCGGACTTGTTTTTACCAGATCATCCCATACAGTATATGATTGGATTGAGATTTGGAGAATTTGACGGGAGGTACAGCAAAAATGTCAGCAAAAATGTTTAGATAGCACCCACATGAATGGCAGGGCTTGAGGTTTCCAGTAGAACTTTGTCCMAAGCATCACTCTGCCTCCACCAGCTCACCTTCTTTCARTAGTGCATCCGCTTCCCCATGTAATGTGTAGAACAAAATGTGATTCATCAGAGCAGTCCACCTTCTTTCATTGCTCCATGGTCCAGTTCTGATGCCCATGAGCTCATAGTTTTTGCTAATTTTTGCTGCTTCCAGCACATCAACTTCAGGAACAAAATATAKTCACCTTGGGAAAATTAGTGCCTTCAAAAAGACAGTGGTTTTATTAGAAAAGTTTATTCTGTTGTTTGACTTTGATGTTTCATTTGTCACTGACTTTCAACTTTCGTTTGTCACTGGAGCGTATAATTTATGCTAAATTGATTTGCCTAATGTGCTTAAAATAAGAATCTTTTTTTTTTTCCTTGGGAGCAGTCAGAATTGTGGTATTTTAAACCTGGTTAATCGCCTCTCTTTCTCCAAGTGAGGATTATGGACAAGCCCACATGAATAGAACACTCTTTCTCTCACACGGCTAATTGGGTGTGGGACTCATTCGAAGTGAAATGTCTAAAAAGAAACTTTACATTTATTTTACATTTACGCATTATGTATTGTGAAAACCTTACTTATATGTGAGTCAAATGCTATTGTTTACAGGAATTTACTTTAAGAGCGTTAAACTCAACTTTGTTATTACTTGATATTATGCAGTTCCTTATGAACTGTGTATGTTGTTGACCTTCACACTCAGGAATACATAATACTGAAAGGCAGAGAACAAAGTCCAAAAGAAACAGATAGTAGGTGGCATTGTTAAGTCAGGATATTGCTATGGGGAAAAAGACTAATGGTCTTGACTGGTGCATTAGCTATGGATTGCAAGAAAGGGATATCAGTACTTGTTTCCTATTTTTGGYTCTAATTGTGCTTTTTCTGTCTTTTTTATACATATTTCTTTTACTTTTTTCACCTGTCTAAATTTTCTGATTTTAGTTTCTTTGCCTCTTTCTGCTCTTGCTGAATTGCCTAGGGATTGATGATAGGGGAACTGGAGGGTTCAAACACTCACAGACACGCAGAGCCAGTGCACCCAAGTGTCAGAGGCCAGTCAATAACAGGCATAAAGGACTCACTACGTGTTTTCACTTTCCCTCTTGCCCTCTTTTGCTTCTTTTTTTTCTTCTCTGAACAGACTGAAACTGCTGGATGGTGTAATGTAAAAGAAAAAGAGCTGACTTTTGGGSCGCTATCCATCTGATCATTCTTTGTTTCTTTGACAGGCTGTCAGAACTAGTGCTGTGTTCTCCACATAGGCTTGAAATCGATTACTGGTTGGGCCTAGCTAGCATCAGAGTGTATCATATTTTTTTGTTACTTAAAGAATATCAAACATATTCTAAAAAAAAAACATAAAATTTATTTACTTGTGTTTTGGCATTTGGGATGTTCTACATAAATTAGTGTTGTGCAATTAATKATTCATGCGGATGTAAGTAAAACAATGTAGGGTTTAAATGTTTTTGATCGGTTTTGAGAAAGAGGGATAATTCTGCAGTTTTTTTTTTTTTTGCTTGCAGATTGTTTGCAAATGTTTGATTTGTATTTTATAAATTCCTTGAATACACTGCATTTGTCCGTCCCCGTACACCATCCACAGCACATGCTTTATACAATTTTATACCATTTTACTTGGAACATAAGCCTTTAGATTTAGCTCTGTTGTAAGAAACAATCCACTGCCTCTTCACTACCCTCATAACTTGCATAACTTATACATGTGTTTTACGTAATCGAACTGATGACAATACCATTCAGATACAGACTAACTCTGTAATGTAGCCAAAGATTATTTAAATACACTACAATACTATCTGTACATAAACTATTTAGCTTACCAGTAGGAGTTTTTTTCTTTTATATATATATATATATATATATTACTTTTTAATAAATATTTTATAATTGAGGATTCATACAGAACTGGTGACATTTGAGACTCAAATTTTTGGAAGGTTTTTGGCTGTATTCGTCACCAGTAGGCAAACTTGTAGCACAGTTTGAGGCATTTGGATAATCCCATATAGCTCCCAAAAAACTTTATTGAGCAAAGAGCTTACTGTCAAAAGAGAAAATCGCCCCAGTAATGTGATATTCCTGACATATTCCCAGTACTATGATATTTTAAACAAACATGAGTAGTCCTAAAGTCTCAAACCTTGGCTCTGGAGTTTAAAATCCTGAATGTGACGTAATGGTTCTTTTTGCTTACTTTTCTTGACCCCTACCAGTTAGCTTTAATGGTGATGTTTCCACAGCAAGAAGAGTGTGAAAAGCATAACTTGTTTGACACACCTCACTAACCTCTGTCACTTTCTCTGGTGGAACCTGCAGGTGTCTCAGATTTGATGTTACACTAAGGAATGTGCAGTCACCATGGAAACAAAGTCCCAGCCCAGTTCAACAGCAGAGAAGAAAAAGAGGATGGAGACCATTGTGCTAACCAAGAGGTCCTCCTTGACCCGAACTGAGATCAGTGAGAAGGCTGTGGCATCCAGCACAACGTCCAACGGTATTAATTATCTTACATTTAAAATCTCACAGAGAAAACAATCATATTATCACTCTCACTGACCCACTTCTGTAAATGCATTCATCAGTATTTGTTTTTTTTTGTTTTTTTCCCCCCACTTTTTTCCCCACTCTCACCTTTAACCTCACATAACTCCTTACACTATACTGACACTCATTCACAAGGGAGATTTTGCCTGTTGTTTAATAATTGAACTTGATTTTTTTTTATTACTAGTGTAGCATAGATTTCTCATGAATRTATCACAGACGGTAAAAACAGTACTTTTGTACTCAGTTATCATCGCAAAACAGAAACAGCAATGTCTCTCCAGTATACCTCCTGGATGGTCCTGAAGCAGCTTTCTTTATAAAGAACCTCGGCTCATGTTCTTCCCGGGCACTGCACTGACTCATTGGTTCAGACATGTAGACAGCACCTGGGTGAAGATTAAGATTAGGGAAGTACAGGCCCTCACAGAACATATCAACACTATTGGCACATCAAGTTCACCAGAGAAGACAGCAAGGACAACAGATTAACAACTAATCCCTAATCTCTCTGTTACCGGTCTTCTTAACAACCCTCTCCCTCCCCTACTCTGAATGATTAGGACAGCCATAGAATCTGTATTAGCAAAACATTTATCTCATTATACATCTGAGCAGATTGGGAGTTGCGGGTCTGATTAGCCAAACAATGTCAGTTTGATAGTTCTGATATTTTCGACCTTCTAATCAGCAGTTCAGCATTTTACAGGGTGAGCTACCCCTGCCAAGAATTATATCCAACAACATACTGTAATGGTAAACAAAAGAGATCTCAGGTAAAAATCTTCATTAAAAACTCAAGTAATACTACTTATTATGACATAAAACAATGATTCATGTGAACCAGACCAGGACGGAAGAGACAGTGTCACAAAAAACACAGAATGGTCCATGGGTGTATAGCACCTTCCAGGGGTTATCCTTGAAAATATTCAAATTGATTTTAAAATCCAGTATATTGAGATAACATTACATATATTTACACATTTGATTTTGGTCTTGTCCATCTATACACATATGTGAAGATTTAATATATAATAATATATACATGTCTTTGTGTATATGTAAAAATATTTATATGAATCTATTCTGAACCGTATAAAAATATATTGATTTAATTTAAGCTGTAACCTGTGCAATGTTACCATTGTTAAAATAACAATACACCTTCCATATTCCATTTTTGTATTAATTAATAGGATGAAGATTTTATAGTTTTATTACGAGGAGCCTAGGCAAACAAAAAGCAAGGTCAATAAAAAGACAAGCGTCCATGGTATAAGCAGGCATTCTTAACAAGGCAGGCATCACTGATGCACGTGGGGAATGAAGGCTGGCCTGTGTAGTCCAACTCAATAGAAGAGCTACTAGCTTGAATCGCTAAGATTAATGTTAGTTTCAATAGTTTGTTGTACAAGAATGCTTTGAGGAATACAACAATGATTTTAAAAAGTTGCCTTGGCTGTTTTTCTAAGTGAAAGAAAAACAAGACTGGACCATGGAGGCTCCACCTCTCAACTTTCAGGACTTCCATGACATAATTTTAGGTCTTTTCACCAACATCATGGGGTTAAGCCCCACATATTGAAAACATATTTGATACATTTTTGAGATTGTAAGATTGTTTAAAAAAAAAAAACAGGACCACTTTGCAGATGAGGCCTCACTGAAAAAGGGAGATGTCAGCATTACTCTTACATAGGGTTGCTCCGATCAGGATTTTTGGGGCCGATCACCGATCTCCGATCATTAGAAGCTGTATCAGCCGATACCGATCACCGATCACAGGGTCTACTCAGGGTCTATTTATTAAACTATATTTAACAACAATGTAAATTAASTATTGAAATTACAAGAAGTGGAATATCATGAATTGACAACTGTATTTATTGGCAAGCAACATGTGCAACACGTCAACTTAAAACATAGGAGCCTGTGCTTGGTTAGTAATTGGGAACAGCTTAGAGGTTAAATAAAATAATGTATTTATTTAAAATTATTAAAATAAACAATTGATTTAAAATGAAATAAAATAGCAGACAAGAGTCGCCGGTAGTTCTGCAAGGACTGCAGGCATCCGCGAGGACAGACAAAGAATTAAATATTTCTTTTTTTCATGTTTAAAAACTTGTTTAAAAATTAAGTGGACAGATGGAAACGTAATCAAAGCGCCAAAACAAGAGGTGAATCATGATGAACTGTACTTTCGGCCACCGCACGTGAGTGGCGGCGCACAAGTTGCTGAACTCTCCCGTTCTCTCAAATGTCTGATGAGGTTTGTGGTGTTAAAATGCTTTGGGTGTTTCCCGCTTTGTGATGCATTAATGCACTGCACTAATGTACTGTATTGTCTTTTTCACACAACACGTAGAATTGCCAGGCTGGTGAAGCCATTTTAACAGTGCGCAAAAAAAATAAAAATTGTCTCACGAGTGTTGCGCCGTCTGATCGGCTTTTCCATATCGGCCATTATAGAGACTGCCGATCAAACTTCCCAGGGCTATTATCGGCCGATTATGATCGTCAACCGATCAATTGGAGCACCCCTACTCTTACAAGATACCTCCACCTTATCTTTCTGAAGCCTCCTGCAGTTTCACTGACATGCTGTCTGGAATCTGACATAAAGTATCAACGTACAGCATAAAAAACACATGAATATCACTGACTTAATGGGTAAACTTCATTTCGTAGTGAAATCTTAATCTACAGTCGTGGCCAAAAGTTTTGAGAATGACACAAATATTAGTTTTCACAAAGTTTGCTGCTAAACTGCTTTTAGATCTTTGCTTCAGTTGTTTCTGTGATGTACTGAAATATAATTACAAGCACTTCATACGTTTCAAAGGCTTTTATCGACAATTACATGACATTTATGCAGAGAGTCAGTATTTGCAGTGTTGGCGCTTCTTTTTCAGGACCTCTGCAATTCGACTGGGCTGCTCTCAATCAACTTCTGGGCCAAATCCTGACTGATAGCAACCCATTCTTTCATAATCACTTCTTGGAGTTTGTCAGAATTAGTGGGTTTT
>QMIH01002120.1:0-24036 GCA_003987875.1 Clarias batrachus
ACCTGACTGATTACTCTAAAGCGGCAGCAGGTGAGCTCGAGCCGTGACTGAGGCGGCAAAAAACAAGAGGCGGCGCGRAGCTGGAASAGGAGTGTTTTMGACTGCTTGCGGAGGTGCTTATGTTGTGGGCGAGATCTGGCGTGTCGTGACATTATGATGATGTCAGCAGCTTTTCCGCAGGTTAGCACTAGGCTAATGTTATGTTAACTACAAAATGCAAATCTTGCATTCATGCTAACAAATGGTCAAACGATTTGTAAAATACTGATGTAACATGGATTCTGTTTATAATTATGGCTTTCCAGCTAGTACTTAAACTTTTAATATATTCAATTTTAAGCATTCAATTTTTTGTTCAATAAAAATGTATTCTTGAGTCATCATTTTGTGGCTTTTGCAAAGTATCGGTTCAGGCACCGTTTTGGCACCGGTACCGGTTTAAAAGTATTGATTTGGCACCGGTATTGAAAAAAAACAAACAAACGATACCCAACCCTACCTCTCAGGGACACTTTCACAGTTACTGTCACACCACAGGAGTGTAAATGAGTGAACTTGGCCCTCACTCTTTATTTAGGGGTCTGTAGATTTATGGGCCCTGAAGTAGTTCTGACATGTCTTGAGATTTGTGTATTTTTCTTACTTATAAACATGTCACCTCTTTCACCTAGTGCAAAGTAAATGTCCAGGATTGAGGGAAGAGTGACACAGATGATCTTATACACAGAAGGCACATTTCTGGCATACTGTAAATATGGCCATACATTCAGGGTAAAACAGTGGGAACAAAAACAGTGCACTATGAAGAAAGGGTGTTAGGTTTGTAAAAGCCCACTTTTACACCGTATACACAGTAATACATCTTTGTGCCTCTTTCGAAAAGCAGCTCTTGTTTAACTCAAGACACAAGTAAGCATTGCATACCTGGCATTTCCATGGTGTTTAGGGCTTCCTACCATAAACTGATTTGCAATTCACACAGACCCTGTGACCAGAAGTGGTAACATTTCCTGGCATCTGAGGTCAGTCCATGTGCTGGTTGTGTGAAGTCACAGGTGAAGCCTTATCGTGTGGTCAATCGCTTAAAAAAAATAAATAAAAAAATACAAGAGATTCATCCCGAATCCAGACCCCAGACGTGGTCGAGGTTCCCATGACATAGTGATGGTCCGTCTGTATCTTGTCTGCTTCTTTGCATTTGGTCTCTATAAAAACAGGTGGCTGATCATTTTAATGGTCAGAATGGTTTATAAAAAAGGAAAAAGAAACATAAGCATGATGATAATAAAATTACTGTCAATAATCCTCAATAACTATTGGCCATGCATAAAGACAACACAAACTTTTGCAACATTTAAGCAACAGGGGCTAAAGTGTTTGGTTCAGTTTTTGGTTAGCTTATGACACTGCTATCTGTAATATTATTTAGCACAAATAGCTACCATAACATGAAGCTATCCAAAACGGGGTGAATATATTATAAACATTTACACCACAGATGATACTGACAACCATCTGTAATCTACATACTGTAAGGCATTAGCTTAGCCACCTGTGAGCTAACCTGTTTGTGCTAAGCTACACAAGGCAGTATGTTAGCATGATTTAGTAGTGTTATGTACATGCTAACCAAACCATGTAAGTGACATTAAATGACAATGTTTCACTTAAACTGGCAAAAGCTTGTGAGGAAATGAGGGAAAAATTTATTAATATTAGTTTTATATTATCAGAATAAGGATGATATAAGATTAAAAAACTTACCCATGGTAACAGCTTGCTGTATTCTCCTTCTTAGTTCTCTGTTGGAGTCTCAGTGTTGTTCTGAGGTAAATCTAAACTCATCCCACTTTCCAGAACATTCTATAGAGATTCAGAAACCTGTACAGAGCCTAACATCTTCCACACGTGCAGGAAAATTATAGGATCTACTGTGTGTGTGTGTTTGGGGGCGTGGCCTTGTATGTAGATTACCCTGACTGTTTCCCTGTGAACAGCGTGTGGGCGTGTCCTGTCTCATGTCATTATCAGATAATGAAGTGTGGCAGAAAGCCTGTATCTCTTCTTAGATTCATATGGGTTACATAAAATGAAATCATTTATTTTTTATTAAGCTTGCTACTTTTAAAAGTAGACACTTTATGCTTTCTATAGATATATATGTATAGATATATAGATGTATGGATATGTGTGTTCATTTTAGTGACGCGTTTCAGAAAGATTTTCGCGGAGCCTGAGACGACAGAAAGTGCACCCTGTTTATTTTCTTTAATTTACAAAAGCACAATGTTTTATTGATATGTGAGTGTACATTAACAAATAAAGATATAAATCGATACATTACGCGTATGTTTATGGTTAAAAATGATGGGACATTTTAAGTTATTTTGATGGTTACCAAAAAAAATGCAAGTGGTCCCACCGCCAAAACAGTTGACCCCATGATACTGATGCTGGTATGCTGGTAACCCTGCTGGTATAATTGCTGGTCAAGCTGGTAACCAGCTATGATGGTCTATGCTGTTTTTTTTCAGTTTTAAGTGATTTCCATTGATTACTTTTAAAAAATGTGCATTTATATAAAAGACCAGCACTAACTAGCAAGACCAATGCTGTTGGTAAGGTTTCATCAGCGTGTGCAGGCTATACGAGCTCTCAACACCACATAGGACCCAACACTCGCACAATTGCACATTTTACACACCTCAGGACTGCAAACTTTTTAACTTTTACCTTTTACCAGGACGCACAATTCGTTTACACATGAAACATTTGCACACTTACTCATTTTGCACACTGTGAACTTGACCTTCACTACATTCTGGACTGCACTACATCACATTTCCATTATATTTCATTTACTATATATATCCTCTATTTATATTAGATATTCTTTCACTTCTTTATATTTATCTTATTCTAATACTTTACTTCATTTTTATTCTTATTGCTATACTATGTAAATAAGTGTTTCTTTATTTTAAATCTCTTATTTCCTTTTTTGTTGCAACATTGTAGGTCAATAGCAGTCGTATAAGCATCTCACTTCATAACATACTGGGTATGTGACGAATAAAATTTGAATTTAGATCTGCTAGTCTTCTCAGTTATGCTGGTTCACCAGCTAAACCAGCATCAGACCAGCAATAAACCAGCATTTCAATCATGCTGGTCTATGCTGTTTTTCAGCAGGGAATTTAAATATGCCTTATTAGAAGACCTTTGTATTTCAACAGAAAAAAAATTAGAGTACTACACCCTGAGCATTAATGCTCATATACGATAAACCTACCTCATTTGCAGGCAGTGGTACTGCTTTATTTTTGTCATGTTTACTGTAGAATCTGAGAGAATCAATGGGATTTTCCTCTCTCTTTCCATAATCAATTTTAATGGCCTGTAATAGATGATAATGTAGTTATTATTTTTCCTAGCAGTAATCAGTAATAGAACGCAAGAATGATTGTAATTGAATTTTGACCTTTGATATCAAAGAGAATGTTTTCTGGTGCAAAAAGAGTGAGAAATTATAATGGTAAATATGCTCTATTACTGCTTAATAAATGTAGATGTTACCATTAATACATACTTATTGATGCTTTAGTTTAAACTGATACTGAACACTGTACATTTATATATTCAATATATTATACTAATGTTGTATTAAAATTCATATGCAGTGATCGGCCATAACATTATGACCACTGGCAGGTGATGTGAATAATGATGAACAATTACAGTATAAACCAGTAGATTTGCACCAGACAAAAGTCCAATCCATGCAGGCCTTACCCACACAACCTACAGCACTCAAAGTATACGCCACTAAGTTCCTGGTGTCAGATACCACAGCACACCCCCAGAGGTATTGTTGTATAGTCATGCCCTGAGAGGATTGAACTGTTTTTAGTTTTGGCAGCATGTTGACATACAGTGGATGTCAGCATTGTGGCCTTGCACCTCCAGGGTTGACAGTTCAATTCCCACTTTTGGGTTTGTGCGCATGAAGTTTGTATGTTCTCCCTGTGCTTGGTGTGCTTCCTCATGCAGACATGCAAATTAGGATAAATTGTGTTTCCACCCTGACTCATCAAGACATGGACTCCAATTTAAAGGCAATATTACCAAATGCTAACTAAGTGTATGTAAACTTCTGACCCACTGGGAATGTGATAAACAAAATGAAAGCTGATAAATATTTCTCTCTACTATTATTTTGACATTTCACATTTTTAAAAGAAATTTGTGATCCTAACTGCCCCAAGACAGGGAATGTTTACTAAGATTAGATGTCAGGAATTGAAAAAAGCTCAGGTTATTTGGCTAAGGTGTATGTAAACTTCTGACTTCAACTGAATACATATGTTCAGTAAGGAACAAAGCAGTTTCCCAGAAGCAACTTCTCAGTGTCAGACATTATCATGATAAACCACAAGAAAAGTGGTGATGGTGCCTGATAGTCAATTTCAGGTTTAGCAAATCTCAAAATATTCAGACAGCACATCATAAGATTTGTTTATTTATTTTTATTATTATATATATTTTTTTACTTACTCTGACTTTGAAGTTTTCTGCAAGGAGTTTTTGTTCTTCCGGAGACATTTGGATGCCTCTCAGCCAGACCTTCAGCTGTTTCTACATGACAGATAGATCCATTTGAATTGAACAGTCATATTCAATTTCCATGCCACATATGCTGTGTATGCTATGTATGGTGATCTGATCCTAGGGACCTCAGATCAGATGTGGTGCCAATCAATATCAGGGTACAGACACACACAATAATGTTTAATATGGTCAGGGACTAATTCACCATGCTTTAAAATTCACCATTTGAAAATAATAATACACATAAATAAATAAAATGTGTTCATGTGTTGCAGGTGACTGTCATGATCTGGGAGTGCAACTGGCAGATGTTGCCATGGGCATAAGAAGGGCAGGCATGGATGCAGAGGGGTCTATAATTACACTTAAGCAAACATAGGCCCTCTAGCTTAACACAGGCTAAGAACTTTACATAAAGAGTGGGGGAGCAGGCTAGTTGTTAATAGTGTTAGTATCCAATCTGGTTATTGTAGGAATGGATGCTGACCTAACCTGGTTAGTATCTAAGAATGTTAGTGTCTAACCTGGTTAGTAACTGAACTGAGAGGGGAACAATCGCACACAAGGCTAAGCACACAAGAGGCTAATCCATACTAGTGGCTAAACCTCCCTGCTGAAAAAAAACAGCATAGACCAGCATAGCAGGTTACCATTATACCAGCATATGTTGTGTTTTGGTGCTGGTATGCTGGTGACCAGCATTATAGTGCCATGATACTATGTTGTTCACCACCCCATCTAATGTTGGTATGGTATAAAAGCCAGAATACATGGAAGATTGTCATCCAATATGTAAAATATAAAACAAAATCAGTATAAAGCTTTATTGGACAACACAAACAATATTAACATTGTGTAATATGTAACTATGCACATTTGTAACAATATGATAATTTAACAATGAGCAGCAAATAGGTTTTGATAAAGGTAAATAATAATAACAAAAAAAAAAATAATAATAACATTTTACTTTTACATTTACCTTACTTGCAATGACTATTTAATAAAATGTTTCTGTTTTGTCATAGCTTAAGCTCCCCAACACACACTCCTCACTCCTGCNATGATAATTTAACAATGAGCAGCAAATAGGTTTTGATAAAGGTAAATAATAATAACAAAAAAAAAAAAAAGAACAACCTCTCAGGGACACTTTCACACAGTTACTTTCACACCACAGGAGTGTAAATGAGTGAGCTTGGCCCTCACTCTTTATTTAGGGTTCTGCAGATTTATGGGCCCTGAAGTAGTTCTGACATGTTTTTTCAGCAGGGCTACTAGAGGCCAAAACCGCTAGCAGTCAATCCCATTGGAGGCTAACCCTACTGGAGGCTAAGCACTCATGTGGCTACACAGATAACTACACATGCAGGTACCTAAACATACAGGGAACTAAACAAGAGAAAAGCAAACACTGGAGACACACAGAACTGTACTTACATAACACAAGAGACCTAGAGGCACACACATAATTAAACAGAACAGCTCCATGACTCAGAGCTACCTTGGATCAGGTGAGCACTCATCACCTGACCGAGGTGCCTTCTGGGAAACTGAGTCTACCAACAAAAGCTACAAAACAAACTAACGGGCAAACAGTGCCCTCTAGTGGAGAACCCTCATGGTGACTGTAAACGGTGATAAAAATAGTTCATATACATATGAACACCCACACATAATGTTTATAATACAAAGTGATGCCCAGAAATTTCCAATATACTAATAATAAGCTAATAGATATAATGATTGAATATCAGACCATATGAAGTAAATGACTTTAAAATCTCATATTCCAGCTCTGTGCTTGCTGTTGAAAGTACAAACAAGTTACACTTTATACACTGATGTAACAGGTGATGGGTAATAATTTACATCTTATAAATGTATGTAGTGAATAACATTGAATAATAAGCTGGCGTGTACAAATAATGAAGGCTGAAACATGAAGAATTTAAGGAGTTGACTTCGGCTGAACACTAACACATTTAAAATAATCGAGTGTCGTCATTATCCAACCAAAGATTATATCTTTTGTAGTTTAGTTAATACCTGATCATGTCTTTACTGCAGGTTTACTGACAGTAGCACCACTGAAAGTAATTTTGCTGACCATTTAACATTTTTGTTTGGAAAATCCAAAGTTATATTACTTAAAATTATTAACAAGATTAGCAACAAATGCAATCACATAAATATTAGTGTCACTAACCAATTGCTGTTCTGAATCATTCACATCCTCTAGCTCATCTGGCTGGAAGATTTTGCAACCAACACATTGGTAAAGATCACGTTTTTCAATTTTCTCAATGATGCCCCTGGCTGTTGCTGACGTGAGTTTTATTTCTTGAAGAATGTTATCTGTAAAACAAAAAAAATAAAGCAAAAACTAAAAAAAACACAGAAGAAAAAGACTCCAAATATCAATACTGTGGTATGATATATCGAGTTGACAGGTAGTCTATAATAACTAATATAAGAACTCATACAACTTTGATGAGGAGAAAATATGCAGCATATTAAACCTTGAATTGGATGATATCGTGGAAAAAACTAAAAACAAAATTACAAATCAGAAATCAAAATAACATCTTTCACTCAAGATATACTGGATGTGGGAAATTGTCTGTATGTTGATTTCTTGTACATGTGTTCTCCGTTAACTTTTTAAGCCATGTTTTTTCAGTAATGCAACTATCGTTCTTCTAATTTCCATTAGCAAGCAAGGAAAAGTGGAAATTATTCAACATTACTTTGAAGACGGTACAGTACTTCCTGTATATCTTGAGTGACAGATGTCTCGTACAATCAGTGGTAAGAATTTAATTTGCAAACTAATACCTATCTTTTCTGGTTTGTCTGAATTGTCATTGTATTTTATAATTTTCTTTCCGGATTTGTTTTATTGTTTTCTGATTTATTTTGCTTCCAGATTTATTTTGTTTTAATTTTTTTCCCATTTTTTTGTTAATTTTGGTAATTGGTTTTTGCTTTTATTATTTTTTTAGATTTGTTATTTTGTTTCCGGTTTTGATATTTTGATTTTGTTTTTATTTTGCATTTCATTGCAGTTGGAATCAGGCAATTTTCTATGGTTTATGTACAATATTCACAACAGTGGGTAACTTTGTAAATATAAAAATAATAATAATAATAATAATAACCTGTGAGTTTCAAGAATATTTTTGGATTGTTTGCTGCCTCAGAGATTTTCTTGCCTCTCTCTGTACCATCAGTATGTAGCCTAAAGTCCTCATGTTCAGCAGCGAGAAGTGCATCAACAATCCTTGAAAATAAGAGGTAAAAGTCATTATGAAAACATGCTTTCTTATAACATACACATCTGTGTTCCCAAGTATTTACTAATCATAAGTTTCCGTATCATTTTATTTTGGGCTTGATACTTTAAAGATTAAGAATCTGTTTGTGTGCTTTGTTTGATTTTAGTTACTGCTTGAGTATATATAAATAAATGTTTGTCTGTATATTGGTAAGAGCTTTCAAAGATAATGTTTCATACATTTGGAAGATCTGAAACCAATCGCAGAAAAAAAAATCTGTCTGTCTGTATACATGTCTGTCTGTCCAGACAGATTTTATGCATCAAGGAAAAAAAAGCTGGACAAATTTAAATGAAACTTTTACTTCATCTCCCTGAAATTTGTCACGGTTACTGCTTGCCGGACGAAAGAGAGACATAAAAGAGGTGAAGTGAACCAAAAGGATTTATTGAAAACACAAAACAGGGAACCAAAGGAACAGAACATGAACTTAACCCAGGATGAACAATAAACATGACCAACTAACCAGACTAGACATTACAGACAGACAGAGACAGACAGACTAGGAGAAATGAGGCCAAGGAGAACACAGAGCTAGGAACTGCACAGAGCTAGGAACTGCACAGAGCTAGGAACTGCACAGAGAACACAGAACAAGGAGAACACAGAACCAGGAAGAACACAGAGCAAGGAAAACAGAGTCAAACAGCATACCGGAACAAACAGTAACCCTACACGAACAGATGCAAGACAAGGACAACACCGAACTCAGGAACATTATAACAAACACACTAATTAGCAACCTCAGTTCAGGTGAGCGCCACATCACCTGACTGAGGTGCATTCTGGGGATTGAAGTGAACCAAAACTACAACTGAAAACCAAAACACAAAATGGTATCCCCTGACAAAATTCAACCTGCAACATGAGTGAAATCAAAATGTAGAACAAAAATAATCTATTTAAAAATAAGCTACTAATAAGCTCCTTGCTATTCAAGTACTTACTTAATAAGCTACTCAATGTAAGCAAACACCTGCACCAATAGATATTAATTAAAAAATCTAAACTTAATATTTTTACTGATGTAATAAAAGTGCTGAAGTGGTGTAAGTAATATTAAATCGCTGGAGTAATTTTTAGACAAAACTTCATCTTTATCTGATCTACTTTTTCGATTTCCCATCTGTGATGATTAATGAACAGGTAGTGTATTTGGCTGACGATGAAAAATATACAATTTAGCATAAACAAGGTGTAAGATACTAAATCTTATAAAGTTTTATTTCTTTGTATTAATAAATTAGTTGTACAGGCAGACTGTTTGTGGCCTTCAACCTGAAACAATAATATCACTGATTATATTAAATGATAATATAAATGTTATCAGATTTTTTTATTTTATTTTTATTTATTTTTTGTTGCTGAAAGTCCTTCTGTGATTGGTTTTGAATGTGGGTTTTGGCAGACAGCTACTCTTCCTTCTTTTTAGTCCTGCAAACCATACTGGTCTACTTTCACCCATGGTGTTGACTGCCAGGTAGTGTAATTAATTATTATTATAACCAACTGTAACATGCAGTGATGCATGTAATTATAGGACCCAGAGCTGTTATCCTCTACACTGTGTGCACAATTATTAGGCAGCTGAGTATTTTGACCACATTATAAATTCTATGCATATTTTCCAACTCCAAGCTGTATAAACTTATATAAATGCTTATTAGATTTAAGCATATCAGGTGATGTGTATTTGTGGAATTAGAGAGAGGGTGTGGTTAAGGAAATCAACACCCTATATCAAGCTGTGCGTAATTAGGCAGTTTCTTTTTCTCAGGCAAAATGGTTCAAAAAAGAGATTTCATTGACTCTGAAAAGTAAACGAAAATGTAAGGCGTCTTTCAGAGGGATGCAGCACTACTGAAATTACTAAGATGTTGGTGTGTGATCACAGAACCATCAAACATTTTGTTGCAAATATTCAACATCGTCACAAAAAACGTCAAGAAATATCTGAAGACAGACAAAAGGTTTTATGGACTGATGAGATGAGAATGACTCTTGACAGACCAAATGGATGGACATGGACCAGAGTAGCCAAAGGAAACCCACCAAGCATAAATACACACTAAAAAATGCTGGGTTATTTTAACTACCCAAACATTGGGTTGCCTCTGTTGTGTCATTTTTCTAGGTTATTTACAGGGAGTTGGGTACTTTTTGTTTAACCCAGCTTGCTGGGTTGGAGTTGAGTTAGCTAGTGACAGCTAACATCACAGACAAGACCGCCCCTCCCCCAAAGTTCACAAGTGTATTCAGTGACTGTGTCAGCTTGTGTCAGTCATTTTTTTTGGTATTCCTCCTCACACATTTAAGAGGAAATGTAAACGTTAAATATAAGGTTTCCCTCACCTATGACTGAATTTGTACACTATACACACACGGACAAAATTGTTGGTACCCTTCGGTCAATGAAAGAAAAATTCCCAATGGTCACATGGAAATAATAGCTGGATGTCACAAATGTCTGCGGGTGTACGGATGCGAGGCATAACTGCAGAGGCGGACGTTCAGCAAACGTGTTCTTTTTATTAAACATAAAAGGGGTCAGGGAAACACAACAACCACAAACATAAATAAACGTAACGATGCAAGACACCCGTGTGAACTCAAACCCAGCTATTTATAAAGAAACTAATGACTTATTCGGATCAGGTGGACGCCCACGTCACCTGACCCGAGGTGCAAACATACACATCACCAACAAAACACAAAACGAGTTCTTTGGGCGCTTTGGCGCCCTCTAGTGGTTATCCCTGACACTGGAATGTGATTGTGAATTTATGACTGAAATAAAGCTGTTCATCGGCGTGCGTGAACCCCGATTTGTGCGTGAACTTTCACTTTACAAAATGGCAGCGTTTTGATCAAAAGGCTGATAAACCCGTGCAATTTATCGATAAAAATCCCAGAAAGTCATCGCGTCTCTCTATAATGCAGATAAAACATAATACACATGTCCATTAATAAAAAGGAATATTTAAGCATATACGCGAAATACATTTCACTTATTATTTCACAATATTACAGATTAAAACAAGGAAAGAAGACGTGCGGAGTTTAAGTACACTGTGATGGCGAAATACATTTTAGGCAGAGACGTCTGCTCGGTCTTGTTAATTCGTTTTAAACCCCCCAATTCTGCCAATTCCCCCATCAGCGAAACCGGTTTGATAACTTCACACCTATTGTGAATGAAATGTGAGAAGAGGGATTACAATAAGCGTCTGCGGGTGTTCACCTCGGAGTGCGCGGTCTCGTTGTCAGCGAGTAGACTAGTAGACTTCAATGTAGAGTCTGAGAAGTTATTTGTGCGCGCTTCACCTCTCTGATGGCCTGGGACAGTTTGGCCCTTGCTGTTCTTAGGGCTGCCTTTTCCCCCGCTTTGAAGGCAGAGTCTCTGGTTTTCAGTAGTGCACGCACCTCCGCAGTGATCCACGGTTTCTGGTTGGGTCGTGAGATGATGTTCTTGGAGACAGTGACGTCGTCGGTGCACTTGTAGATGTAGCTGGTCACTGATGACGTGTACTTCTCCAAGTCTGTGTAGCCGCCGTAAGTTGCAGCCTCCATAAACATGTTCCAGTCAGTGATCTCGAAACAGTCCTGAAGAGCAGAGATGGCTCCTGCTGGCCAGGTTTTCACCTGCTTCAGAACCGGTTTTGATCGCCTGACGAGTGGTCTGTATGCTGGAATTAGCATAACAAAAATGTGGTCTGAGTAGCCGAGGTGGGGGCGGGGCTCTGCTCGATATGCGCCGGGGATGTTTGTGTAAACAAGATTCAGTGTGTTTTCCGCTCTCGTTGCAACGTCCACATACTGATGGAATTTAGGAAGCACTGACTTGAGATTTGCATGGTTGAAATCTCCAGCAACAATAAACAGTCCGTCCGGGTGTGTGTTCTGCAGATTACTGATCTTAGCATAAAGTTCCCATAGCGCATCCTTAGCATTAGCGCTAGGTGGAATGTACACTCCGATAATGAAAACGGTGGTGAATTCCCGCAGTAAATAAAAAGGTMTACATCTAACAGTCACAATCTCCACCAGCGATGAGCAAAAGCTAGAAACTAGCACAGAGTTCTTACACCATTTCGTGTTGATGTAGACACACAAGCCGCCGCCGCGAGTCTTACCACACAGAGCTGCGTTTCTGTTGGCGCGAAACGAGGCTAGTCCGTCTAGCTGAATGCCAGTGTCTGGAACTTTGTCGCTGAGCCATGTCTCCGTGAAAACAAAAACACAGCAGTCCCTAACCTCACGCTGTGTAGCTTGTTGCATGATGTAGGATGTAGGATGTAGTCGGATGTAGTCCAGTTTAAATTATGCTCAGTATGTTCACAATGTAATATCTCTCTCTCTCTCTTCCCTGCCCCCCACTTATAACACATTAAATATAGAAATCAGTTTAATGAATTTCATATGAAACTGATATGAAATATATAATGGTTACAAAATATTTCTAAAACATCTTACATAAAATGTACCAGCCAGTTATCTTATTCAGAAAGCAACACAATTAGTGATGTTATATTTTTATTATAATGTAGTATAAGATGGACTCACATCATTTCAACTGCCACTTTAACCTTGTGTTGGTAGGCATTGTGGTGAAGTATGTATCGAATATGAAAAAAATCATACATGTTCAGTGCCTCCTGAAAATAAATACATTTATTAATTAATATACAAATAAATCAATTTCTTTATGGTTTCATATTAAAATGTTATATTAAATATATATTTGTTTTAAGAGAACTCATTCCCACACTTCACTAACCTTATCTCTTATGCAGATCTGTTTTTTATTTTCCTCCACGAGAACTCGTGCAAACATCACATAGCGCTCATGGGAAAAGTTGTTTTTCATCCCCAGATGGTGACAATCTCTGGGAAATAAGAACAATAACTTATACAATACTTCCTACAGCTATAGAAAAAAAGAAAAATTATTTCGGTGCAAAACTCACCTGGCAAAATAATCCATTTTGTCGACATCAATACCTGTGCGTTTATTGGCAACAATCTCATACAAGTAAGACTTTTCCTCTCCTCTTCCATGATAGGGCCACTGTATTAATTAAAATATCCAGGACATATTAACATAAGTGTACAAGCATGTTAAATGTTTTTAATCATACCCACATAACCAAATTTTACAGGGTTCAGTAAGACTACATCTACTTTTTTTTTTTTTAGCAAATGCGAAGTAACAATGTATTATGAATATGATTAAGATTACTGGAGCGTCAGCTGATTGAGGCACTGCTTTGGTGTTGATGAGCTCTGTAATAAACTTAATGTCATTGTCATTTAAATGATAGTCTTCCATGAGTTCCTTAATTGTTTTATCATTCTTTTTGGTATTATTCCTGATCAGTTGTTCAAACATTTTGACTGAGGTTTCTTCGTGCTATTGTAAAAGGACAGAAGGAAAGACACAAATCATGAAATCAAGGTGGTTATTAAAAAAAAAAAAAAAGGTATTGCATGATTGTACAATTACTTAAAGATAATTAATAAAAAAACACATTTATTTTTTTTCTTTTCCAATGTTAGAAAACTTAGTAACATTTATAGAAGATGCTTCCCCCTCCAACTTTTCCAAAATTTTTCCAACATTAAATTCTTTACCTCCCACTCCAGATTTGCTTCCTTCATGAAAACCTCAAATACATGAGAGAAAGGTCCATGACCTTAAATTAAAAAGTAGACAAGAGGCTTAATTAATGATCAGAATTAAATTGCTACTTAAGATTTAAAAGTGATAAAAATATATATTTTATAGGTACATAACCACTCAAAGGGATCAATTGCAAATTCCTTTGTTTTTGTTTATTAATTTATTTTTTACATTCTAAAACAATATTGGGGATTTCAAAACTATGAAATAACACAATATGCAATTGGGTAATTATGTAACAACACAGTCAGTTATTTTAAGACACAGAGGCCTTTCTAAAATAGTTCTTGCAGGAACTGCATTATGGAGTGCATATGATAAAACTGTCTCTCATGAAGACCTTCCCAGGAAAGCAAGACAGAAACTTACCTCTGCTGCAGTGGAGAAGTTAATTTAGAGTAACCAGCCTCAAAAATCACCAACACACAACACCTCAGACTAGAGCTGTTATGAAGGCTTTACAGATCAAGAGATCTCAACATTAACTAAAATCCTTCAGACATCACCTAGTCTCTGGAAATCTGTAAGCGATGATTTAAGACATATCTGCTTCTTCAATACTTGGGTGACTGATGGATACTTAGTTAGTAATCTAGTAATCCAGTGTAAGGATCTGTCCACTGACGCAAACCTAGGCACTTTTGTAAGTTGCTTTTGTTAGGAGCATCTGCCAAATGGCTAAAGGTACTGTAAATGTAATTAGTAAATAGTTTGTCTGTCTGTGTGTAATTTAATCTCAGTGAAGCTCTCAGAGGTTTGTTAGAGAACATTAGTGAACAAACATCATCATGAAGCCCAAGGAACACACCACAGATGTCAGAGATAAAGTGCAGAAGTTGAAAGCAGGGTTAGGTTATAAAAAAAAATCTAAAGTTTGCAAACTGCAAACCTACCAAGACATGGCTGCCCACCTAAACTACACAGTGCAATCTTATAAGAACACATGTTAGAATCTGCAAAAGACCTGAAATAGGGGGTTCACCTTCTAGGAGGACAGTGTTACCTTAAATATTCAGCCAGAGTACAATGGTTTCGATCAAACTAACCATATGGTAGAAGGGCCAACTAAATCCAACTGAGAATCAGTGGCGAGACTTAAAAACTCGCTCTCAATCCAATCTGACTAAGCTGGATATATTTTGCAAAGAAACTCTCTGTGCAGCATTAGTACAGACATACCATAAAAGAGTTGCAGTTGTAATTGCAGTGAAACATGTGGAAAAGTTCAAGGGGTAAAAATATGTTTGCAAAGCTCTGCAGTTCTTGGTGTCAAGTCCTTAGTGGATTTCGACTGTTCCTATTTTATGCTGAAACTTTAACAAGTATTTAAGTGATCTTCTTTCATGGTCATTTGTGATATTTCATCTTTTTTAAACCACATTCTTTCTATGAAGATGATGGTTCAGAACTATTATTCTAGATTTTACCACTTAAAACTGAAGTGACATCTATTTGTAAAAGCCACAAAGCACTGGTCAAAGACCACTCTCACTCACCATTTATACCGCATAATCCTGTACTCAGGGTCATGGGGGGCCTGGAGCCTATCCCAGGAGACTTGGGGCACATGGCAGGGTACACCCTGGACAGGGTGCCAATCTATCGCAGGGCATAGACACATACGCTCACCACATACGCTCACTCATTCACACACTACGGACAATTTGGGAACGCCAATTACATGTAGATTAGGCAAACTCTATGCACACAGAGACGGGAATCGAGCCTGGTCGGGGATTGAACCCGGACCCTGGTGGTGCAAGGCGACAGTGCTAACCACTACACCACCATGCCGCCCGGTCTGGATGTTCTGCTAGTGTGTATCGCTGAGGGAGGCTTCAGACATCAAGCAATAGATTTTAGTTTTCAGATATGTCAGATAGGGCGGCACGGTGGTGTAGTGGTGCGGCACGGCCAGGCTCGATTCCCGTCTCTGTGTGCATGGAGTTTGCATGTTCTCCCCGTGCTTGGTGGGTTTCCTCCGGGTACTCCGGTTTCCTCCCACAGTCCAACAACATGTAGGTTAGGCTAATTGACGTTCCCAAATTGTCCGTAGTGTGTGAATGAATGAGCGTATGTGTGTGTGTCTGTGCCCTGCGATGGATTGGCACTCTGTCCAGGGTGTACCTTGCCATGTGCCCCAAGTCTCCTGGGATAGGCTCCAGGCCCCCGTGACCCTGAATACAGGATTAAGCGATATAGATGATGAGTGAGTGAGCGAGATATGTCAGATAGAACCAAAGTTATCATAACTTTTTTAAATGCATACATTATCACTACTGGAATATGGAAACGATATGGAAAAAAAAATCTAACTCACCAAATGCTCATATTATTATTTCTTAATATATTAATAATAAGAACTGAAACCATTATATTTATTCCTTTATAGTTGGGTAAAATTAAATACAATTACATTATTTAAATTACAAATAAAATTTTATATTGCTTAGGTTGTGCTGAGAAAGGATTCCTCACTCTTGACAAATTAAAAGCAAATTAAATAAATACATTTGTCACTTGTTTTGCATAATGACTTTATCCTCGTTAATATCACACTGGGTCTGGTACCAATCACATGAACATAATTTAAGTTCCCTTTATGAAAAAGCACAAATGGATAAACAGGACACCATGGACACCATGCACACACTATTAACATATATCCCCGGGGCAATTTATGTTAGCCATTCCACTCATAGCTTCCACATGTAAATCACTCTCAACCAGGCTGAAACCTGGTAGGCAAGAATTTACCATATGCCATAAAAAAGA
Organism: Clarias batrachus; assembly: GCA_003987875.1. NCBI lineage: Eukaryota > Metazoa > Chordata > Actinopteri > Siluriformes > Clariidae > Clarias > Clarias batrachus. The sequence continues at coordinate 16,402 of QMIH01002120.1, forward strand.
CAGGAAGCAGCTGAGATAGCCACAGATACAGCGTGATGTCCTTCCAAAAGCATGTTATTCACATAAGAATGCAGTTTGAAATAAAACCCTCATTGATAGTTTTCAGGAACTGTAAATATACTTTAATTAAACTCCATTCAACTATTGATTTTTCATGGCAACTTTTATAATATAGACTTTTTGTGGAGACTCCGCAGTTTGACATATAGATATGTTAATTTCCGTTCCAAAATTATTGTAGAAATTTCAAGCAGTTGTACTCTTGTATGACACAGTAAGTTGATATATTTTAAAATAAATGATATGATAATGATAACTTTAATGATAACTTTAATGATAATTGTGTGTATTTATTTATTTATTTATTTTTGGTCATAAGCCAGTTGTTGTGGCAAAACAAAATAAAAATTGTGAATGAAAAAATTAGTTATTAATAAGTAAATAACTCACCCAGGTCATGACACAATCCAGCAATCTGAACACAGAGTACGTCCTTAGAATCTATTTCATTTTCAATGACACTTTCTTTGAGACGGCATACAAGTTCCCCTGCCAGATGAGCCACACTGTGAATAGAAGCACAACATAATATTGTCCATGGGTGACGTGACAACTTGGTTTATCTCTACATTTCATTTTCTTAAGCATTTTGGTATATCTCTGTTTTATATCTATGAATTTTAAGTTTATAGTCCATAGTTAATTTTCCCTGATTTTGTAATTATCTTCAGGTGTCAACACTGAGGATTTGAAGCTCCCTTTATTGTTTTGTGTTGGGGGAAAAAGGATATGTTATTAATCTTATGATTTCCAATTTACATTCTTAGTTTTGCAACGTGTGAACCTTTTTGCCACCGTTTCTGAACTTCATGATTTATTATTATTATTATTATTATTATTATTATTACTACTACCATGGGTGTACTTGTCACTTTTTTCTAGGGGTCACCATATTTGAGTATTTCATCGTCAAGATCTGGCACAGCTTATACACTTGATGTCATTCCTAGTGCATCAAAACCAACCTGCATGTTTTGACATGGAAACATGGAAATGTGCTGACAAAAATACTCGTTCATTCAAGGACTTTGTATACCTGTTAGTCTCTCACAAAGGAAACCATTGGTATCAGCATCTAAATTATACTGCTTTTTTCATTAATATTAAGAAACAGTTAACAGTTTTTATGATTTAATTTTTATTGCACCTTCCACTTTTGCCCGTTTCCTCACTTTTTGTAAAATAAACAAAATATTTTTTTCATCTATAAAACAACTTTCATCCACGTCACATCCGTCTGGAGTATCCACTAACAACAAAATCCAAACTGATGTACTTTATCATGGTGAACTTACAAACGGATAATATAGTAGAAGATGGAGAAGACAGTAGTATTAGAGGAATGCATCCAGACTTTAGATGGAGTTAGGAAGCATGACAGTAGTATGTTACGATATTGAGTAAAGTATTTTGTGCTTTGGTTGTGTCTCTGCTGGTGTTGGGATGGGGTGTTGCTGTCCCTTAAGGTTTCATGTCCTACCCACTTCAGAGTGCTTCTTCCTCATTGGTCCCACCTCCTACTAGTGATGGGAAGTTTGAATCATTTTAGTGACTCGATTCTTTAAATCCCGTTTGTCACAATGAGCAAATCTTTTTTTGAGTCATTTAGTTCATTTCGTTCTTTTGATCAGAAATAAAATAAAATGTTACATTTTCAATAAACAGGCCCACAACATGTCTACATACACAAATTTTGGCTATAGTTCCAATAATGAATATATTACAATGCAGCTAAGGGCATATTATGATAAACAGAATGAGCAGCTCACCTCTCATAACTTCTGGTCAGACTCGTTCGTTCTTTTGAATCTATTACACTGCATAGTCTCTATGGGAGTCATGTGACAAAAGAACGAATGATTCAGACCAAAGACTCAAAGGTTTCCTGTACATAACCTACTGAGGTTTTGTGATGCTCAAAGAAGAGCAAAACCTTGTTTTGGATTTGCTCTTCTTTGGTTTTTGTTTGCTTCCATTTTTAAAAAATACATTTTGTATACATTTGTATACATTTTTGGTTACTAAGGGTGTAAGGCCAGGTCTATATTTTTGTTTCTTTTCTTTTGGTGTAGCATTATTTCACTTCAGGACCAGCTAGAGGGAGTTTTATTTATTATTTTGGCCTTGTCAGCTTCTGAAGCTTACAGCCAGTTTTGGTGGATTTGCTAATTCATTAATGTTTTTTGGGTATTTCACCCCTTTTTCAACATTTATCTTTTTTTCTTTCTGTTACGACCTGAACTAGACCATCGCGTAACAAGTGTTTTTTTCTTTAGTAAAATGTAAGTAGCAGAAAGTTAAGTGATTTAATTAATATAGAGACCACAAATTGAGTACACAGCCAACTGGTAACTTCTAGTGACGTCTATCTGGTAGAGGAGGATGCACCACAGATATTATATATAGTGACATTTCCATGGTCCAAAGTTATTTTAGATATACACTACCCTGCTGAAAATTCCAGCATAGACCAGCATGATTTATATGCTGGTCTATGTTGGTTAATACTGGTTAGTGCTGATCTGATGCTGGTTTAGCTGCCGAACCAGCATAACTTATGTAAGACTTGAACAGCAATTATGCCAGCAGGGTTAACAGCACAGCATACCAGCACCATGGGGTCAGCTGTTTTGGCGGTGGGACATCATTTTTAACCATTACACATATGTGTAATTGTGTAATGCATTGATGTATGTCTTTATTTGTTAATGTACACTCACATATCAATAAAACATTGTGCTTTTGTAAAATAAAGAAAATAAACAGGGTGTGCTTTGTGCCGTCTCAGGCTCCCTGAAAATCTTTTTGAAGCGTGTCACTGAAATGAACTAAAATTAACATACACACACACTATATTTAAAAGTAGACACTTTAAGCTTTATATATATATATATATATAAAGCTTAAAGTGTCTACTTTTAAATATAGCAAGCTTAAGCAAGAATAAATTATGTTTATTACAGTTTATGTAATGCGTATGAATCTAAGGAGAGATACAGTCTTTCTGCCACACTTCATTMWCTGATAATRRCCTGASACAGGACACGCCCACACGCTGTTCACAGGGAAACAGTCAGGGTAATCTACATACAAGGGCACGCCCCCAAACACTCTCTCTCTCACACACACACACACAGTAAATCTGATAATTTTCCTGCACGTGTGGAAGATGTTAGGCTCTGTACAGGTTTCTGAAGCTCTTCAGAATGTCCTGGACAGTGGGATGAGTTTAGATTTACCTCAGAACAACACTGAGACTCCAACAGAGAACAAAGGAGAGTCCAGCAAGCTGTTAGCATGAGTAAGTTATTAAATCTAATATAATCCTTATTCTGATAATATAAAAATAAATGACTTATTTTAATTATTTATTTTTCCTTATTTTCTCACAAGCTTTTGCCAATTTAAGTGAAACATTGTCATTTAATGTCACTTACATGGTTTGGTTAGCATGTAGATAACACTACTAAATCATGCTAACATACTGCCTTATGTGGCTTATCATAAAATGGTTAGCTCACAGCTGGCTAAGCTAATGCCTTACAGTCTGTAGATTACAAATGGTTGACAGTATCAGCTGTGGTGTAAATGTCTATAATATATGTAGCTTCTTTGGTTCAGTTTTTGGTTATGACACTGCTATCTATAATGTTATTTAGCACAAACACTTCAGCTCCCAGTGCCTAAAATAATGCCTTATGTAGCTTACAGATGTTTGTGATATAAAGGTGTGAATGTAAATCGTAATGCAAAAAGTGTAAATCGTTGTATAACATTGCAAAATAGTTATTGATGATTATTGACAGTAATTTTATCATCATGCTTATGTTTTTTTTTTCTTTCTTATAAACCGTGGCCATGAAAATGATCAGCCACCTCTTTTATAGAGACCAAATGCAAACAAGCAGGCAAGATACAGACGGACCATCACTATGTCATGGGAACCTCGACCACAACTGGGGTTTGGATTCGGGATGGATCTCTTGTATTTTTTTAAGCGGTTGACCACACGATAAGTCTTCACCTGTGACTGCATACAACCAGCACATGGACTGACCTCAGATGCCAGGAATGTTACCACTACTGGTCACTGGGTCTGTGTGAATTGCAAATCAGTTTATGGTAAGCAGCAATAAACACCACTTGAGTTAAACAAGAACTGCTTTTTGAGAGAGGCACAAAGATGTATGACGGTGCATAGGGTGTAAAAGTGGGCTTTTACAAACCTAACACCCTTTCTTCATAGTGCACTGTTCCCACTGTTTTACCCTGAATGTCTGTTTGCACAGCCATATTTACAGTATGCCAGAAATGTGCCTTCTGTGTATAAGATCATCTGTGTCACTCTTCTCTCAACCCTGGACATTTACTTTGCACTAGGTGAAAGAGGTGATATTTATATGTTTATAAGTAAGAAAAACACACAAATGTCAGGACATGTCAGAACTACGTCAAGGCCCATAAACCTGCAGACCCCTAAATAAAGAGCGAGGGCGAAGCTCACTCATTTACACTCCTGTTGTGTGAAAGTAACTGTGTGAAAGTGTCCATGAGAGGTTGGGACAAGTGTGCGAAATACGCTGTTATTTACAACAGCTCTTTATTTATTGAAATAAAAACATAACGCTTCTGTCAAGAACTAACTACGTCATCAATCCGCGTCCACGGTTGCTATGGGTTACTAGATGCGGGCGCTGACCTGCTGTCTGCATGCTTTAACTATATGCCCTGTATGTAACGTCTTATTCCATAGTTTTTCTTATCAGACAACATTTGGCACTATTGTACTATTATTTATTCTAGTGTTGTATTACTGACAGTAAGTGTGCTTGTATTGTTTTGTCACTATGCAATGTCACTGCTGGAGCAACATCTGTCTGTTAAAGTTATAATCTACAAGTGTACATATACCAAATACAACTTAAGTGCTCACAATGCAAGTTTTAAAACGACGGTCATCTCCAGGAACTGTAAATTCATAGAGAGTGTATGCCGGTTGTTTGGCTGGTTACATCTGGAGGCTTTGCTCATTGATACTCGTGCCTAATAGGTGGCAGTGTTCAACTGTTGTTCCCTTTCAAAAGCTACACTCAATGCTGCGTGAAAACGCTATGGGAACATCTCTTTGTTGCCCGGTTGTGAAGCTTGTGCATGTCAAACCCGCCGAATACCTTCGGCTTATAACCTGTGCCAGGCATGACGTCACCGAATAAGGTGCACCTGCAGGTTATAAATGGGAGTGAACCGGAAACATCCTCAGATCTTTTTGTCTTCAGGACCGCTTTGTGTTTGCGCGTGCATGTACAAGCCGTAAAGAAAGCAAAATTAAAAATAACAGCTTTAACTGACCGATATGGCAGAGTTGCTTAAGAGATGCGTGCCTCCGTGCGATAGATCTCTTTCGGAGGGCGATCTTCACAAGTTTTGTCTTGAGTGCTTGGGGGAAGAACACGCTCGCCTCGGGCTTCAGGGAGAATGTGAGTACTGCGATCTTCTCCCTATTAAGTTGCTTTGCTTTCTTTAAAGAGAAACTGCGAGCCGCGGCGCATTCCTGGGGCTCGCGTGCTGATCTGGTAGACGCGCACGAGATGGAATTTCCGATTTCTCTCTCGCTGTCTCTGGATCAGGAAGTTTTAGCTTCCGCTTTGCAAGCACGCTCCGGCGCTTCTTGCGAAGAAGCGGAAGAATCTTCTTCTCTCGCTTCCATGATAGTAGCCTCCATACAACACTCCTCCAGTGCTCACAGAGCTTATGAGGAATTATTAGAGGTTGTAACGCGTGCGGTCGAGCGATTGCATATCGACTGGCCGCAGAAGCGAGATTCCCCTAAGCGCTCGAGATTAGACGACAGGTTTCTGTCGGGTGGCCAGGGGGAGGAGCCTCAACGCCTCTCTCCCCCCTTCTTTGGTGACCTCCATGACGAATTAACCCTTTCATGGAACAGACCATATTCATCGCGTGTTTTTGTACCATCGACTTCGACTTATTCAAATATCGTTGCTGCGAAAGCACGCGTTATATGATGATGCCCCAGATAGAAGAGACGCTTGCGGGCTATCTCTCTCCTGGGACATCATCCTCGCTGAAAAAGCCTACTCTCCCCTCCAAGCCCTGCAGACTGACATCTGCTTTGGTGGGTAAAGCTTTTCAGGAAGCAGGACAGGCTGGCGCTTCACTGCACACCATGGCAGTTTTGCAGGCTTACCAGGCTGACCTGCTGAAGGACCTGAGCACAGGCAGGGTGATTGATGACAAGGCGTTTGCAGAGCTGCGCCGAGCCACAGATCTGTCTCTCCGTGCAACCAAGCAGACGGCCCGTGCTGTGGGCCGTTCCATGGCTGCCATGGTATCCACRGAGAGACATCTGTGGCTGAACCTCTCGGGCATCAAGGATAAGGATCGTGCTGTCCTTCTTGATGCCCCCGTCTCGCCTTCCGGCCTCTTTGGTGACGCTGTTAATTCTGTCGCCACTAGGTTTCGCGAGGCGAAGCTATACGAACAGGCTTTTGGGAGGTTCCTTCCCCACCGTGCTCAAGAACCGGGACCGTCGGCCACCTGGCCCCAGCCAGGTCTGGCCCCTATAAGGCGTGAGGTCCAGAAGGAGAGCGTGACCAGCCGCACACCCCCTCGTAAAGACTGGGGTGGGGCTCGCCGCCCTTCTCAGAAATCTGCCTCAAAAAGACAAGATATGAGGAGCTTCCTCTCTTCGAAGAAGAAGCCCTGAGATTCCTGCGCCTGGGGCCATGGGGGTGCCCCCCCCCCAGGGAGAGGCGCCTCTACTTTCATCACAAAACAGGGCTTCCTCCCTGGCACTCCCTGGAGGCCGGTGTTCAATCCTCGCCACCACTGGTGTTTCGGGGAGCGCCGGTCTCCAACGAAGAGTTCGGCGTTCGGGTGTCTCCTGCCCTACTTCAGGATACCCAACACCTAACACCCCCCCATCCAGCCGAAGTGTCAAAGCTCGTGCCCCTTTCGGAGAAGCTGGCAGCGTGGAAACTACTGCCAGGCATATCTCCTTTGGTACAAAAGACTGTAGGCACAGGCTACAGGATTCAGTTTGCACATTGTCCTCCGCGTTTCAACGGCGTGGTCTCCACTTCCGTGAAACCGGACCGAGCACATCTGCTAGCCCAGGAGTTAAAGACTCTGCTAGGCAAAGGGGCCATAGAACATGTTCCCCTTCCAGACAGAGAGTCGGGCTACTACAGTCGGTACTTTTTGGTGCCCAAGAGAGGGGGGGGGTTGCGTCTGATCTTGGATCTTCGCGGCTTGAACCGCTATCTCAGGAAATTCAGGTTCAAAATGTTGACTGTCAAAATGATTGTTTCTCAAATTCAACTAGAGGATTGGTTTGTGACAATCGATCTCAAGGACGCATATTTCCATATAGAAATATTGCCACAGCACAGGAAGTTCCTGAGGTTCGCTTTTGGGGGCGAAGCTTACCAGTATCGGGTCCTTCCATTCGGCCTAGCTCTTTCACCCCGCACATATACAAAATGCATGGATGCAGCTCTGGCTCCGTTGCGACTCCAGGGCATCCGTATTTTGAATTACATAGACGACTGGCTGATT